>QEIL01000018.1:0-225174 GCA_003116535.1 Paecilomyces niveus | reverse complement strand
TAGTATGTCCAATAGTCCCACAGCCACTACAGCGTGGTGGAGCACGCTGGCGAGGCCTAGATGCCTGTTCCTCAATCTGGTCCCCGGCCTGCGCATCAAGCTGCTGAATACAATTTAGACCTTCCTGTACAGATAAAACAATATCATTTCCTAGTATACCACGTCTCCTTGCCTTCTTTTTCGTTTGCCGCTTGTTTTCAGCCCATAAAACCTTAATTTCTTGTTGAAGAAGAAGGTTTGTATTCATTGCTATCTGAGCAGCCCTTTCAAGATATTGAATATAAGAGACTGGGCTACTAGAAAGTGTTCCTTTTTTCTGAAGACTCTTCTATAGGCTACGGACTTTGTGATCAAACTGACAAATATTCTGAGGTATTTAAAAAGTAGAGGAGATTAAGCCTTCAACTTTAATAAGGGGTGGTGTTGGTATATAAAGTTAAAAGGTGATCTTCTTAAGAACCCGGTTTTTATTAAGTGGTTTAAGACCTGATCCTATAAAACCATTATATATATTCCTTTCAATAAAAACCCTTATATATATAGGAGGATATAGGTGGAGGAAATCCTTTTTATCAATATGGTTGTTTCCAGCCACCATCATACCCTCAATTAATTTGCCGTATATACGTTTGAGCGGCCCAAAAACACCAATATCCAGTGGTTGAAGAAGATGAGATATATGTGGAGGCATACAAAGACAGATAATTGCATTCTCTTTACAGAAATCGTCGAACTCTGGAGTTTGATGACTAAAATGGCCATCAAGAATAAGCAACCGCTTCGCACCAGTTGAATGATGTTTAACATATGGATCAAACAGATTCTTTAGCCAATAAAGGCCAAGTTTGTCTGTTGTCCAGCCATTCTTACTTAATACAAATATCCAACCTATATCTTTATGAAGATTAGGTTCTTGATACCAAGTAGTCTGTTGTTCTTGTCCCTTTAAGATGACCACTGGTGGTATGGAAATGCCCTTAGAGCTCTGACACTCAATAATTATGACCTATTCACGATTTCCCTGAATAACTCTCCGAGGTCTTTCATTACGCTCCATTATAGTAATAACCTTAGAGGTTGAATAGAGCCCTATTGAAAAGCCAGTTTCACCAAAGTTCCAGATATCATTCTCATGTATGCCATGCTCTTGAATAGCTGCATGTATAGTCTCAAGCCATTGTTTTATGACCTTTGGATCCTCCTGCTTTGCATGCTGATATATAATTCTTCGATTATATCGTGTATATAGCGTTGGATGGTGTTTGATAAATTTAAATACCCAATTGACATCTAGGATTTTAACAGGATCCCATGTACGCTCAGAGAGTAAGATTTATGTTATTCCATGCAGGAACTCCGGTTGAATTGAAAAGCCTTGTTTATCTATATCCAGTAGGTATTTAACAAGAACTTCTTCTTCAAGAACTGTTAATTTATGGCCATTGGCGCGTGTTTCTGAGCGTGGTTTTCTTCCTTTAAAGTGAGCATGAAGGATAGGCTCAGATATACCATAGATCTCTGCAGCACGTAGTATTGATTTAATTTTTTGATTTTTATAAGTTCTAATGGCCATTTGAATCTGATTTTCTTGAGATAAAGGTATTTTTAACGATAGTGGTAATAAAACAACGTGTTGAAGAAAGGAGGTGGTCGGGCGGAGGGCAAGATTCGTCGCTCGGTGGTATTCGTCGCTCGGTAGTTGATTACGTTACCTGCAGCTTTCTGACTAAGACGCTAAGGGTGACAGACACGACTTCCCTAAATAGGTAGATAGACAAGACATAGCTCAGAGAGCCACAGAGGAATCCAAGGCAGACGGGATGATATCCATGTCGGCAATCACGTGTATGGACTATCCAGGCTGGCAGAAGAGGTTTTGTATAGCCGAGCTCTCATCTCCTCATGCTTGTCGTATTATTCATCTACCTGCATGGTAACTTCTCGCATCATGTAGCAGCAGCCACCCGGCTTACGAAACACCCGTGAGCTGACCCTGAGGTCTAGACATAAGCGCCGCAGCCTTGACCTTGATCTGAACATCTGCATTTGGCCTCCGAATCGCACACGCCAGAGGCTGTATCTCATTGCATCCCTGAGCTACCCTGTTGATAATCACTGCCAGTTGGTGCACCGCAGCATCCTCCGCGCTTTACGAGCGTCCGCCTTTCGATCAGTCCACGAGTTATATAGGAATATGGCACATGAAAGTTGAAGTGACCGAATAACACGCATACAACATCCAGCTGTCCATCCACCGTCAAGAGAGTACATGCTGTGTTGAGCATTCTTCGGGACACGCTCTGCACCAATGGCATCTTCGAAACCAGGTCATCCGTGGTCTCAAGACTTGGCAGATTGTGGATTCTCGCGATTGCTCGGCGGAGCATGAAGAGGATGCAAAGATAGCCTGTGAGACTGAGGGTTGAGACTATCCATAGGCGTATCATGTCTGAGCGAAGATCCTCGACCCATTTGTCCTTTGGGGATGCTGTGTTAGTGCGAAGTGGGACTGCGCAATATCTTTTTGTTAACAAGGTTCACTCTACCTACAATGTTTCATTCGCAGTGGATATTGTCAACCTGAATGCAGATGGCTTCCACTTTGGATACGAGGCTGTCGTCGCCCGTACCGTTGAACTGTTGCATCAGGTGGAAATAGTCGGACAAAGCAAACGTAAGCCGAGAGCTAACGAGAAAATGTATGGCCGATGTGTGATCTCCGGAGGCTTCCTCGTCGGGGAACAATCTAGGTAAGTCGACTTTCCAGGTCTCAATGTTGGCAGTTAACGAGGGGGTTTGTCATAGAGAAGTCGATATCACAGATCTACCTGGATGAGGTCCCAGAGTCCTTTGCGGTCTTGGTCATGAATCGGCACTCTGTTATTGGAAAGTCCTGTGTCATCTTGTCGGTCTAGTTGATGGAAGCCGAGCCCTTGGGCGTATTCGGAGGCAAGGGTAAAGTACTTCCAAGCTAGCTCTTGGTCGAAGTTGTCGAGGGCATTTCGCATCTAACCACGATTCGTCAAGTGCTGGCAGGGGAGCCTGAGCGTTATGCTTACCATTAAAGTCGCAGCACAAAAGTCAACTGTGGAACCTGTCGCCTCGCGCTGCCATCCGGGCAGCGCACGGATACAGCAGGTTTAAAGCTTTCGAGTCCAACTTTCTCCGGGATAAGCCTGACCACGGCTTAGAGAGGCTCCCATATAGAGGACACAGTAGTATATCAACGTTATCACAGGGTCTACATGAACATGAGGTTGATCTATGATATTTGGGAACAGGCGGAGTAGCTTGGGGTCAACCAGGCTTGGAAACGGCTCTCCCATGGTGAACTCAAGGTATGCTGTTGTTTCTTATGAGTATAAGCTATTATCACCTATACGAAATGCACGTAGGGTGATCCTCACCATTGACCCAATCTTGGGCCAAATCTCTGGGTACCTTGACCGCGTCGGTAATAGTGGTGTTCTCGGCCGAACTGCGAATCACACGCCTTCGTACCTCCTCAACGGCATACACCAAGGCATCAAGCTCGTCTTGGGGGACTGTCGCTGCCGGACTCAGTGGGATGGGAGAAGGTACAGTGGTGCAGGCTGGAAACGCAGAGTTGATGCCCGTGACATTGAACGCAGGTCCTTATTTGATCCCCTCACTACGGATACCATGCTGTGTTTGCAACCCCACAATGCTTCTGGGCTTGTTGCCGAGAGGATGTTCACGGAAAGAGCGCCAGACGCATTCTGCTGACCCAGTCCGGGAACCCAACCTGTCAGCGTAGAACAGTATTCTTCCAACCGCTCCAGACGATCTAAAAGAATACCCGCGGACGGGGCGTCAGGAGCTCTGCACCATATACGTCAAGCTAAGCATTGTATCGGCTTGAATAGCACAGCGGCTTGCGATAGACCTACTCTATTGGTGTCGTTGTCTTTGCGATTGATTTGGGCCTACCCTTCATCCGACTTTGGTAGACACGCTCCCCACTGTGCCTCTGACAGCGGTCGCATCGAGGGAGCGTTCGACTGCAGCGTACCTGAGTAGCAAAATAGTCAAGTCAACCTTTCTTTGTCGACAGCGCTGACACTAGCGGAAAACCTGCGTCAATACCGCCACACAAAAACCGCGTAGTTCATCACGGTCGTGTTTTCAGTACATGCTTGCTTGTACTAACCGAGATTGCGTGCGTCTGAGGCGCATCGGTCATGCTGTTGGTTTGCGGGTCTACAGCATGGACAGACATTTTCGCGTCCGCAGGAGAGGGGGAGGAGGGGAGAAGTTCAAGTCCGAAAAGAGCACCTATACCGAGGGGAGATGGATAGCAGATCCACACCACGGGTCAGTCGTTCGAAATCGCAGTTTTGCATTGCCCGCCTGACGGAGGAGCCCTTTTTGCCTCTTAAACCGTTATCTCCCGGAGACCGCGGAGGCCGAGGCATGGAGGCCGGATGTCTTGGCAGAGTTTGTCTTTTCAAACGTGTGGAAAAGCTGTCAACTAGACACTATACTTGAGTCGTATCGAAGCCCTGCCATGTCCTCTGCAGCGGTCAGGCAGGCATCGGTAGCATCTTGGCCAGCAGCCACCCAGCGTCGGATTGCAAGCCAAATTTCGAGGAGCTGGACGATAGCTTGGAAACGACTCTTACTTCCGTCAACATCGGTGTCGGACTCTTGGCAAAGTCCGCAGGCGAGCTCCAGTTCCATACGGTCGATCAAGCTATTATCACTGGCCAAAGTCCCGGACGGGTAATGGGCAACCAGGGTTTGCTGGGACTAGAAAAAAGAAGTGTTCTTCGGTGGGCTAGGGCGCAAGGATTTTGACTGTTCTTGAGGCCTTGTCTAGAACCACAGCTCATCTGCCTATGGCCTTAAGGTTGACATTTTGTACTTGTCATGGGTTTTGGACCCATTAGCGGACATACGCTGTCCGAATTGGAGGGTGGAGCAAGCAGCCAGAAAGAAGCTGTGCCATTTTTTAGTCATCTTGGCATCGGGTTCCGCGGGAGTTGGCACGAGCATACTGGACTCTGTGCCTGAGGCTGAACGGCTACACTGGTGGCTCCGCTTATTTGCAACAAATTACAAGTATACACGAGGGAGACCTCCACAAACAAGAGAGCAGTTGATCGAAGCTAATTCATGAGCAATAGTCGTGGTAGTGAAAAATGTGCGTGTCTGTCAACGAAAAGGGAGTGGAGACCAGACAGGTCCTCGACACTTACTTAGTGACCAAACATTCTGCCTACTTTGCTATATCCTAAATCCTTGTTGCATCTGGTATTACAGGCGCCGCGGACTTTAGAAACATTGTTCGAGCTACGGTGGAATTGACATGGATTGCTAATTTCTAGGGTACAAGATATGTGGAAAGGAGATTGGTGGCTCCGCTGATGTTCGTCGGAGTCCGCCTTTCCGCTGCGCCTTCACGTAAAACAGTCAAGGTGACCTACTTGCAAGGGCCAAGAGTGCGAGATACCGAACTCGCAAAGTCTAAGTGTGGCGGACCTCTGACCAGACATAGAGACTATACCGGTCTGGACGATGGAGAATCCCTCAGATGGAACATTCTTGGCGGATGCGCTACTATATGATCTAGTATTTTCCCCCCTAACGCTTAACGGCCTTCTTTATATATGACCAGAAGCCCCTGTCCCTTCGTCTTTTTTGATGCATTCCGTCATTTGAGGTGTATAACAACGCTTGATTGACACTTGCCCAAATAGCTCGACCTCTACGCGGTTCCCCTCCTACACTTACTTCTTTTGTTAACTGCCTAGGCCAGTATACCGAGATTGTTTCGCCCTGGTACACTCTAGTGTACTTTGGCGATTATACTATCTCCGCTAGGGGATCCTCGAGAGCCTCAAGCATCCTCCGAAACCTGTTCTCCTGTGACCAGGACTGCGACTGTACCGGCCCCCCGGGAATCATCTCGGTATGGATATGTCAAGTCTTGATAGCCATGATGACAAGGTGAAGGAGAGCGAACCTGAAATCAGTCGCGACTTGACTTTTCTTGCGCGCAAGTTCACTTCGGAATCGAGGCGAATCCATGGCCAGTCACCCTTCGAAGCGACCACTGACAGCTGTCTCAATCCAAACAACCCTAATTTCAATGCTCGTGCTTGGGCTAAGGCGTTCTACAATTTGCGATACAATGAAGCAGACGGCATTACGGCGCGAGTGGCCGGTGTCTCGTTCAAGAGTTTGAATATTTTTGGCTACGGAAGCCCAACAGACTATCAGCAAACAGTGGGCAACGCTATCCTGAAGCTTCCATCACTGGTTCAGCAGCTACTAGGGGGTAAAAGACAGAAGGTTCATATTCTCCACGATATGGAAGGCCTAGTGCTTCCTGGAGAGCAGCTGTGTGTTTTGGGTCCTCCAGGCTCGGGATGCTCAACGCTCCTCAAGGTGATTGCCGGTGAGACTCACGGGCTATATGTCGATGATTCTGCCCATATCAACTACCACGGTATCACTGCACAGCAAATGTCCACCCAATACCGAGGTGAAGCAATCTACACTGCCGAAATCGATGCGCACTACCCCATGCTCTCCGTTGGCGATACGCTGTACTTCGCTGCGTTGGCTCGAGCTCCTCGTACAATCCCAGGCGGCATTAGCCGGAACGAGTATGCAACTCACTTGCGCGATATTATTATGGCTATGTTTGGTATTAGTCATACTATCAACAGTCCCGTGGGAAACGACTATGTGCGTGGTGTCAGCGGTGGAGAGAGAAAGCGAGTCACGATCGCAGAAGCTGCACTGAGCTACGCACCACTGCAATGCTGGGATAATAGTACCAGAGGCCTCGATAGCGCCAACGCAGTGGAGTTCTGTCGCACCTTGCGTACGCAAAGCGACGTCTTCAGGATGACATCTTGTGTTGCAATTTACCAGGCTCCTCAGGCTGCATATGATCTGTTCGACAAGGTTATTGTCCTCTATGAGGGAAGACAGATCTATTTCGGCGGTGCGCATGACGCTAAAGAGTACTTCTGTCGGCTTGGCTTCCACTGCCCGGAGTCTCAGACGACAGCTGATTTTCTCACATCGATGTCTAATCCAACCGAACGCATTATCCGAAAAGGCTTCGAGAGTCAAGCACCACGGACTGCGGAGGAATTTACTCAGAGATGGAAGAGCAGCCCAGAGCGCCAAACCCTACTAATGCAGATTCAGGAGTATAATACTCAACACCCTTTCAATGGAGCCAACCTGGAACGATTTTCACAGTCTCGAGCGGCGGAAAAGTCACGAAAACAAAGACAGATATCGCCATATACTTTGTCCTACTGGCAGCAGATTCGTCTCTGTATGTGGAGAGAGCTCCAACGTCTTAAAAATGACCCTAGTATCACCATCGCCATGCTCATAGCCAACGTGTTTGAAGCGTTGATCATTGTTAGCCTCTTTTATAACCTTCCACGGGACACATCCTCATTCTTCTCCCGCGGCGCTGTTCTCTTCATGATGGTGATCTTGAACGCCTTCTCCAGTATGCTTGAAATCCTCTCGTTATATTCAAAACGTACAATCGTCGAGAAACACAACCGTTACGCCCTTTATCACCCCAGCGCCGAAGCCATAGCAGCAATGATTATGGACTTGCCGTACAAGATTGTCAACTCAATTGTGGTAAACCTAATATTCTACTTTATGGCCAATTTACGTCGCGAACCTGATTCTTTCTTCTTCTACTACTTACTGTCCTTCTGTATGATGATGGGCATGTCGATGTTCTTTCGGTTCTTTGGATCAGTTACTAAGACTATCGCGCAAGCACTTGCACCATCAGCTATTATCCTTTTGGGTCTTGTTCTTTACACGGGCTTCGCGATTCCAGTTAGATATATGCACGGTTGGGCAAGCTGGATACGGTATATAAATCCCGTGGCTTATGGATTTGAAGCGGTGATGGTTAACGAGTTCCATGGACGAGAGTTCCCCTGCACGTTATTTGTACCCTCCGGGTCTGGGTATGAAAATATCTCGGGTGACCAACATGTCTGCTCAACTGTAGGGTCGGTTGCGGGGTCGAATGTTGTTGATGGCACACATTTTATTCGAAGTTCGTACGGGTATGAGAATAGTCACCGCTGGCGCAATTTTGGGATCATCATTGCGATGGCCCTGTTTCTAGCTCTATGCCACCTCATCACATCAGAGCTCGTGGCGTCGGAGCGTTCCAAAGGAGAGGTGCTTGTCTTCCAACGTGGCAGCCGACAGGTTAAACAGGCTCGGCAGGATGAGGAACGAACCGCAGCACGCCCTGTTCTGAATGAGAAGCATGGTAGTGAAGACGAGTCCGAGTCGGCTCACTCAGTGGAAGGACAAACTGCTGTGTTCCACTGGGAGGACGTCTGCTACGACATCAAAATCAAGGGCGAGCCTAGGCGGATTCTGGACCATGTTGACGGTTGGATCAAACCTGGAACGCTAACTGCACTGATGGTATGTGACCCCTTTAATATCGAATCATCCCGTGGGCCCCTTACTAAGCGATCATACTCGCAGGGAGTGTCCGGTGCAGGAAAAACCACCCTCCTGGACGTCCTAGCAAGCCGTGTGACAGTCGGCGTTGTCAGCGGGGAGATGCTTGTTGACGGTCGACGGCGAGACGATTCCTTTCAACGGAAAACCGGCTATGTACAACAGCAAGATCTCCATCTTCATACTACTACTGTGCGCGAGGCTCTTGAATTCAGTGCTTTACTCAGACAGCCTCCGAAATACACTCGCAAAGAGAAGTTGCAATACGTGGAAACCGTTATCGACCTTCTTAGTATGAGAGACTACGCCGATGCCATTGTCGGAGTGCCCGGGGAGGGACTTAATGTCGAGCAGCGCAAGCGTCTTACTATAGGCGTAGAGCTTGCCGCACGCCCCAAGCTACTTCTATTTCTCGATGAGCCAACCTCTGGACTAGACAGTCAGACATCATGGTCGATTTGCAGCCTGCTGCAGAAACTAACTCGGAATGGGCAAGCAATTCTTTGCACTATCCATCAACCGTCTGCCATGCTTTTTCAACAATTTGATAGGCTCCTTCTTCTTGCCAAGGGTGGTAAAACTGTTTACTTCGGTGATATCGGTAGTAATAATGCGAGCAAGCTGATGGATTATTTCGTTCGAAACGGCGGACCTCCCTGCCCTCCTGGCACCAATCCAGCTGAGCATATGCTTGAGGTCATTGGAGCAGCACCCGGAGCTCATACCGATGTCGACTGGCCGTCAGTCTGGCGCCGCAGCCCCGAGTATGAAGAGGTCCGCAAAAAACTTGCGAAGTTGAGAGGCTTGACTGACCAACCATCTTCCGTGTCGAATACTGAAGATGCCTCAAGCTACGATAAGTTCGCCGCGCCGCTGTTCACTCAACTTATGCTTGTTGCACTCCGTGTGTTCCAGCAGTACTGGCGTACGCCATCATATATTTTTTCCAAGGCACTGCTGTGCGTCGGCTCAGTAAGTCGACCAACATTGCCAACCATACAAGAGTGCTACTTACAAATAACCTGAACAGGCCATATTCATTGGATTTTCCTTCTTTGATTCAGAAAACACAATCCAAGGTCTCCAGAATCAGATGTTCGGTGTCTTCGTCTTCCTCTTCGTCGTGATCCAAGTTATCCTCCAGATCATTCCCATGTTCGTCACCCAGCGAACCCTCTACGAAGCACGCGAGCGGCAGTCCAGAACCTACGCATGGCAAGCATTCGTTCTTTCCAACATTATGGTTGAGATAGTCTGGAACTCGGTACGTCAACACCTACTCTATTTCGCAACCACCACTAACAACACTAACCCACCTCAGCTCGTCTCCATCCTCTGCTTCCTAGTTTGGTTCTACCCCATGAGACTATACCGCAACGCCGAATACACCGACACGGTCCATTACCGAAGCACCCTCATCCTTCTCTTCGTCTGGGTAGCTTTCATCTTCGGCAGCTCATTCGCACACATGCTGATCGCCGGCATCAGCAGCGCTGATCTGGCTTCCAGCCTCGCCAACCTCCTGGGAATCATGATGTATGCGTTTTGCGGTATTCTCGCAGGCCCCGACGCCTTGCCTGGCTTCTGGATCTTCATGTATAGGGTGAATCCATTCACGTACCTGGTCTCTGGCCTCTTATCGACAAGCTTGGGTGAGGCGCCAATGCATTGTGCTGATAATGAGCTTCTGTCGTTCACTGCTCCATCTGGGCAATCCTGCGGTCAGTATATGGAGGCTTATATGGCAAGGAATGGCGGGTATCTAGTTGATTCGAGTGTCTATGAATCAAACTGCCAGTTCTGCAGTGCGGATAATACCAACCAGTTTCTCGCGAGCCGGCATGCTGAGTTCTCCACTCGGTGGAGGGATTTTGGGCTTTTGTGGGTGTACGTGGTCTTCAATATCGCTGCGGCTGTATTTTTGTACTGGCTTTGTCGGGTGCCCAAGTCGAAGAAGAAGTAAGGGGGGGGGGGGGTTACGAGGGGTGGTGGGTTGTTGGAGGTTAGATGTCTTTGAAGTATGGGCTCTTGAGCACTGGTGTTTTAGATTCAGGTAGATGACCTAGAAGGATATCTGGGCTGAGGTTTCTATGAGCGTCTGATGTTGGCTTGCCGCTACAAGTTTGAGACGACTGCCACTTATATTTGGTCTTGTGTTTTATAATTTTCTTATTGGAGCAATGTATCTATATAGTTTATAAAATTGGAGTACAACTCCATTACATATTTTTATGAGCAGATGGAGCCACGAGTAATGATATCATGATCTGCAGAGTAAAATGACATAAGGTGTAGATGTTTGTGGCTGCTTGCTATTCAACTTATCGATAAATATCAGTGCCCAGGACATGTTACGTATACCTCTATGCCGACCTGGGTATTAGCAGCTTGGTGATTTTGCTCTAGTAACTCACGAAGTCACACACTGACTCTGACCCCTATATATGCACTAGGTAATTTATCACTTTCTAATATCAAACCGATACCTTGCAGTGTCCATTTTGTAACTTCGATGGCGCAGTATGGCTTGGCTTTAGTCGAGATAATATGTTTGGGGAGATCTTATAGGTCGTTCAATGTATTACTATCCAACCATAGAGGCCAACTTTATTATTATGATTTTCGTCTACCCATACCAGTCTAAGTTATATCTAACGGTTAGTGCAACTTGCACAGTTAGGCAGATAAATTGCAATGGCTAGCCAATACCTAAGGTATTGACATGGAAGAGATTTGCAAAGTATAGCCGAAGTTACTCCCCTATAGATACAGTGTCATCTAAGTTGTGCTTAGATTTTCCATGGAAACTCCTAGCTGTATTCCGCTTTTCTAACGTGGCAATATGATTATCTATGCAAAATAACTTGGTGTGTAATTCTATTTACAATATTTACATCTTCTTCCAATATGGAGTCCTAGATGTTATAGATGGGTCAGCACAAATGAGTCCATTCATGATTATAGTAACTGCAAGGACAGATAATCACTGCTGAAAAATACACCGCAACAGATTAATAAAATCTTTTAGCATCAGCTTAACTCCTAGCTTTTGTTGTGGGATTTCCTTTTAAAACTATGGGGTGGGTCCGTCTTATGCTTTGCCCAGCTTTGATGTTGTTCTAAGTAAATTATAGTACCTCCAGAAACTGTTTCCCAGTCTTTGCGATACTATCTGACGAGATTATGCACCCCATACAAACTTACCAATGCGATGAAAAAGGATATGCCAATAGCAAGAGCCCTGTTCCGACTGCCATCGCGCAATCCTGTGGGATCCCGAGACTTCCCGAAGCATGACTGATCACGTCCTCGACAAACGCCATCGCTGACAGCGCAAGTCTTCTACGCTCTAATCGGTGATGATAATCCCTTTCCATAATCCCTTATCGGACGATAATCGCTCGTCTGCACGGGAAGGCATGATATCAACGAACCTGGCTAAGACGCAATCGTTGTACCGAGATAGTGGTTCGCTTGCGCTATCTTCCCTGAGTCTCCCATGGACCAGTCCGAGGTTTATTTAACACGAGACAAGAGGGCTATAAAGTGTCTGTTCAGAATCAAAGCAGACGGGACGATCATTCACGGCACCCGGAGGTTCCTGTCGTAAGACGAATACGGCGATAATGTCATCACAGTGGACGAGAAAAGGGATTGGCTGACCTCGTGATTAACAGTGTGACGTCTATAAGTAGTGAATATCATGAACTACTGCCACTAGTTCTCCTTTCGCCCATATTTCTACTCGAACTATAGAGTTGAGGTATTTTGACCAATGGAATTCCCAAAATTGAGATTCTTTTGATGGTGTAATCTGGGCGATGAGCACGGGATCGATGATCGGTCATGTGTAGGCGCCTCTAATGTGTACGTTGGTTCTGTTTCTTTCAGTCATCTATGCCTTTCTAAGTTTGACCCTACTAGGCGGCGGTGGAACGGTATGGTATCCTCTGATAGAGCATTGCAAACCCTACGACCGCATCGGAACCGTTGGTATAGGCGGACTAGGCCATCTTACCATCCAATACGCCAGAAAGATGGGCTGCGAGGTCGTTGTCTTTTGATCTACAGAGGAAAAAAGTCAGGAAACCCTTAACTTCGGCGCCAATGAGTTCTACGCCACCAAAAGGCGTGACATATTACTCGACGCTGGGCATCAAGAAACCGATTGACCGTCTTATAATCACTACCTCCATGAATGCTGAGATAGGAATGTTCTATCCAATACTAAGCCCTAATGCTAGCGTCATCCTCATCACTGTCGACTCAGGGGACATTACAGCGCCGTATTCCCCGACGGTTGATTTTGGACAAAAGATAATTGGCAGTCTTGTTTTCAATCATTTTCTTTAGTATGTGTGACGGTATGAAAGGAGGGTGATGGTGGCGTGCTAACTCTATTTTTGCAGAGAGAAAGCTATCGAGTTCGTGGCTCGGAATGATGTTCATGTTATGTTTGAAAAGTTTCCAATGATATTAGAAGGTGTCAAGGCATGTACGGAGAAGCTTGCTAGTGGGAAGATGCGCTATTGTGGAGTTCTTGTGTGGGAGTCTGTGTAGGGCTTTAAGGTAGCATAACAAGGAGGGGTAAAATTACTTATCAGCGGGCATGCTGAAAGTATTAGTGGGTGTCAGAGTGATCATTAAGTCAGATTCTCAGAGCTTCACCCAGCTCCATAAGTATCAGTGAGATAAACAGAAGCTAGCAGATAAGCTACTCATACTGCCATAAACTGGGCCACCAATCAAGAGGGGTCGGGTTCTAGCTTTGCCTATGCATGATCTCTCCACAAATGGAACATGTCGTAAAATGGTATGTATATTGGTATGTATATTGGTATGTATATTGACCATAGCAACAGCAGTATATGAAATATAGTAGGTAATAATATCAATTAAATCATCGTATGGTCTAAATGGAGATGTATGGGGGTGAGAGTATCGGCGAGTCGGTCTGTAGAAGGTTGCGTTCCGTATATGATTCAGGCAAATCGTGTTCAGTATAAAACAATAGCTTCTTAGCATTCATTATTTGCGTAAATCTGACTCTATAAGAAGGTAACATATTAAGGTCCATGGAGGAGGCGAAACCACGTGGAAAGTCGTGTCGTGGTGGTGGCAGAAATGAAAAAAAGGATGATATCATCCACTTATACAGAATCTCCAAGAAAGGAGGATACATAGGCAAATAGATAAATACCGTTAAATCATACAAGATTAGCCATATTATAAGATCTCATGACACATCCAGACCTTTCGATTTCTGTCCACGCCACGTCCGGATATCCACTCCGCGGCCCGCCACGGTTCCACTGACGCCATAGTGATGCTGTCTAGCAAAGCATCTGACTCCTCCAGTGGCACTCTGGACCAGATATAAAAGGAAAGTATCTCCAAAGGTCCTCACTAGTCTAGCCTGGTCTAATATTTGTCTCAAGCACGCAATATTTGATCCAGAAAACCACATCCTTTTCCTACCCGGAAGAAAACTTATATATACCTCCACATCCAATCCTACCACCATGTCTTGCAGCAACTGCGGATCCCCATGTACCTGCAGCGGTCCCGACAACTGCACATGTGGTGACAACTGCGGCTGCAAGAGCTGCGGAGTACGTATCTCCTCCGGACCGAATAGAAGCTGGTCCTTGTAAAGGCCACAGATATGATGGCTGACCTGCGCTCAATTTAACAGAAATAAATTCAGTGCCTATGAATAATCTCTCTTTGCTGAGAGGCCGATTTTAATTCGACTCCGGTTTAGCTTCGAAAAACTTCATTCCCTCTCGCGGTTTGCGCTGCGGTGAGTACCGATGTCGGTTCGGTTTATTATTCAAAGGATCGGATATGGTATAGCAATATAATATCAATCTAATTTAGTTCTTTTCTCTATTTAGTCAAAAGTAATCTACTGTAATATGGTCCGTAAATGCCTGGTAGCATGTGGTTAGTCTAGTCGGTACACTCCCGGTATGTAGATTATTTGACGTCATAACTCATGCCGCATTTGACCTAGAGCGAAATGTAGATAGAAGACTAGGTAAGGTACCTACATGGTATGAAGGAGCTGCGACTACAGACCTCAAGTAGCATGGTACAATGTTCTAGTAAATGGTAACATACTGCCGACTACTTTACATCCTAAAGAATGAAGCAAACAAATAGGTATATACAGACTTCCGTATTTATAATGCATCGTGCAATGCTATTTAATCTTTACCGGAATATATTTTCATTATTCTCGAGACTTCTGATCCAACACGGCTTGGGATGCTTTCAAGGCCCCGGTGATAGTAAAACAGATGAACGGAGATATGGCGTACATTATCTGTAAATGTCAGCAATATTCTGGCCATTGTAGATACTTCTATATACCGCAAGAGCTTTTGCGACTGCAAACTTCTCAACCTCAGGAATTTTGGCTAACTCTGCTAGGCCTGAAATAATCAATGCAGGAGGACCGGCTGGCATAAGCATCATAGTGAACCACAGAATCGGGTCGTCGCGCACTAGACCTGTATTGAGAGCGAGGAAGTAGATGACGGAGATGCTTATTCTGTGGAATTATCGTCAATAAGGATACCGAAGACGAAGATAAGTCGGATTGACTTACGCTGGCCAAATAACGAGGCGAATGAGAAAGATCGACAGGATCGCCCGCTTTGGGACCTTTCCGGAGTTTTCGCTGCGCTTCATCCTTTCGAAGCTGACACCCAATTTTGCTCCCACAACGAATACTTGAGAGGTGGTGAATAGCTTTCCAATGTTCTGAACGCTGGTAGTCAACCAAGCGTTAAAGATACCTCCTTCATCGAACGAGCTGAAAAAAGCCTTATGGAGGGGAGGCACCAGTCCGAGAATAGTACCTGTCAGAGCACACAGGATAGCCGTGTCGACAAACGGAGAATCAATAGATATCAATTCCTGTTTGACGCGTTTGGGAAATATGGAGAAGATGATGTTCGCTCCGCGCTTGAGCGGACCCCCCAGTTTGCGACTGGCCTCGTGTACAGATTCCGGCAGCAAGGGTGTCTCCTCATCCAATTGTTCTTCACTAGGTTCAGAATCTTGATTTCGCGCTTGTACATTCCCATGTTGTATTTCTTCCTCTGGTCCGCCTCCGCTGCCACCATCTTCCAGCATCCTGGGACCCGTCGCATAAGCGATCACTTTGCTGACAACCGCGCAGACCAGAAAGTAGCTCTGTGCGCGCTCCACTGCATCAGACATTGTCATCCCTTCCGGGGTGATCAGCTTGAGACTTCCAGCGCTCTCGAGCGAATGCATGAGGAACAATGGCAGAGAAGTGGTATTGTTGAACGCACATGCTGGAGTAAACCAGGGTGGCAGCCTCAATACTTTCGTGACGGCATGAGCGACACAGATGGAGACCACTGTGTATAATGCCGACCAAACTATATTCGTGCGGTGTTAGTTACCTTTTATCAGATACGGAAGTATTTATCGTTTCTATGCTGAAATGCAGAACCTACCTAGGACCGGGATGTAGTTGAGTCCAGTGTCGAGATGTAGCTGAGAGCCCAAATTGACAACTATCAAAGCCGGGAGGAAGACCTTCACACCCAACCCAGACATATCTTTTATCGACTCCTCTTTCATCAACCTTAGCTTCCTCGCCCAAACTCCCCAGAGGAGGGTAAGCAAGACGGAGACACATGCTTGCAAAGCACCCAGCAGGGGCTGAATGATCCCATTCCCATCAGTTAAGGCCATGATCGGTGAGCGCGATTGAAGCGTCTAGATATTCTGCGCCCACAAGACATTTGTAGAACGCCTTTATAAGAAATACTTGGGGAATCGAAATCTTGGCGGTCACTCCACGTTCCCTGGCCTCAGGTAAAGATCCCCAGATATGTCATCATAGTTACACCAATGGACCACATGAAGATCAGGAACAAGAAATTCATCACGAGAGCACTTGCTCGCTTCATATGCCAAAATTGGCTGTAAACTAGATTCAACGAGAGAAACATCTAAATATACCAAAGTCTGGAATCGAATTAGTACCGATCGAGGCGCTAGTCATATCAATACTTTTTCCTGGACATGGCCCAACGCACTGCTTATCTACACCGCTGCTGGCCTTACAGAACGACTCATACTGCTCTAGTATACTGCCCTGCGTGACGGTAATGGCGTTGTATTCTCTAGAATAGGTATTGATCACTCATGACCCCTTGGTACCCAATGCTCACAAATTGATTCCATACTCGCAATCCTCATATCATCATAATCACTAGCCTATTTCTGTGTCAGTGAAGTTATGATAGGAACCACATATTGGTGGTTCTAGCCAAGTTTTCCCTCACCTCAGCAACCATGGTCAACTGATGGGAAAACCTCATGCAGGGTTATTTAGTCTCTGCTGCGCAACCAACCCTTCTAAGATCTGTTTTCCTTCCACGGCATCGTCTTCATCCCAGGGCTTTAAGCCGAAGCTGAACATATGTCCAGCCACCATAGCTCTTGCCAATAGCTCGCTCCTCCGGAGTGAGGGGTGGTTCTACTTCCACCTGCAAGTCAGCGATTGTGGATAATGGTTAGAAAGAGCATGGCGTACGCAAAGTATCTGTCTGAACCATGTTAATTGAACTTGATCAGAAATATGATGATATCGAGCCAAGTGCCTCAAATTCTGTGAAGTATTACGTGTGATTTCTGGTCTCCGGTATGGACTTTGAGTGAGGAAAGGATGCACTCAGTGAGTGATGTTTCAGTAGGTAGATCTCACTACCTTGTACAACACATCACTAACCCCGCGGGGTTGGGCATCAGACATCCTATAAAGGGACATGATCATCCAACTGTAGTAGGTAATAGATGATTGAAATACGACAGGGCTCTCTCTTCAAGGGGTCAGGACTCCATGTCGCTATTCAAGGCCGAAAATTGATTAGATTTATGTTGCTTCGCCTTTCACGTCTCCTATCTCATGTCAGGCAAGAATATGATGATTAAAAAACGTTATCGTTTTGGATCACCGGCAGCTACTGGTTACTCTCGTTATCTATTGGACTATTTTGAATCAACTTTGTCTTGTAGAGATACTTTACGATGTAGTATAGTGACCCAAAGAGGTGGCTCAGAAGACGCGCTCTCTTTGAGCACTCCTCAACCAGGATGGAACATCACCATTTAGGTAGATGCTGATAGCTTATTGGAAGATAAATGAAAGAAGACGCATATTTCGATGAGACCGTTACTTCATTCCGGAGATTGTGGCCTTCGAAGACGTATATGATCCATGTTCCCCACACCAAGAGTCTGACCAAACGTCCCAAAGCCGTCCCCTATCGCCCTGAAACCTCCCATTATTTGTATCCCATCTCAGCCGTTCCTAACAGGAATTCCATCGAAAATAGCTATTTTGTTCGGTCACAGAGTCATTGCCAGGGATTGGAGGATGGCGAAAATTGATCCGGAAGCTATAGTTCCTCCAAGGACGGCTGATTGATAGAGAGCGGCGAGGCCTCCTAGAAGTCAGATACAGATTAGATCAAAACATGCTTCCCTATCCAAGCAGTATACTAGATGGTCTCTTTCTCTACCTGCGATAGGGCCCAAGGAGCCGAAGCCGATGGCGTACAATGTAGGCCTCAGGAGGAAGCTGAGGGGGAATTTAAGAATAATAAACAAGATGGAGAAGAAAGCCATATTGGTGGGTACTGTGCGGGTGGTAGATCAAATTTTCTGGGAGAATGGAGGTAGATGTCACAGTCCTATTGACCTGGGGTACAAGTCCTCAGAAATTATATGGAGTGCGAGAGCAAATAAATAGGATGGGGTGAACGCGTTCAGATTGATGGGATTAGCAGTCTAGTCTTCTTTGTTGTGCTTCTTTCTACGGGTGCCAACACTGAGCAGCGCGTGCAAGGCAGAATCACCTTCTAGAGACAGGGATTTGCTTCTTAGCCGTATAACAGGACCCCCTCTCACACAGAGTCAGCGCTACAGGAGTCGACTTATTGGCTATGTTTGCACCTCAACTTGGAGACCTGTTGAGGATAGAGAGGGAAATCTGGCTACCTAGTAAGTGCTTAGACATCATTATTGATATAAGATGTGAGCCTGAAACCCTTGTCGGTATCACGATGCTGCAGCTTTGCCAACAAGTTAAGATATATATTTGTACTGATTGGATCAGTCACCAACTCACTGTTCTTGACAGCAAGCTAATCCTGCCAATGAGTTGTTCGCATTCAATGGCAGCATCGTTGCCTCGTACTAGGTAATGTCTAATGATAAGATTCGTGGACAAGAGGCCTTTCCGGGTTGCATGGCCACCATCACCAACGTTGGATGAGGGTGATTAACAGTGGATCCATGAAACGGCGACTCATAGGATGGAGCGCTAAGGGATACATAACAGACTAAGCTTGATGATAGGTGCAGGACATCTTCGTCCACAGCGTCTGTATAAATTGAAAGAATGAGACAGAACTGCAGAAGGTACAGTACATAGTAAGACAATTACAAGCAAAACAGGGATTAGTGGATGACTATCAATATGAGCCGTGCGGAGCTTATTAGGCCATGGTTCGTTATTCAGCGAGTACCTGGTAAACCACTCACCCAGCAGGCCCTCAACGGACACTTACCCAACGCTAAATGGAAAGCGTATGTTGGGCTTGAGGACAATTCGGCTCAAGGCACGCCCTTCTCTGCTGGATCTGATAGCCAGCGGTGGTGTTGTTGAACGGCCTTCTAGTTCTGGCTCTGGTTCAGCTAAATCTGGTCCCGTCGGGTCGAGCTCGTCACAGGAAGCTCCTCCGCCTCCACCGCTCGGACTAGACGACCTGCCACCGCTCCCCGACTCGCCCACTTCAAACAACAGCTCGATCAGCGTCGAGCAGTCCTCTCCACCACCTGCAGACCTGGTTATCGACGCCTTGAGCACACGCAAGATGGCGCCTTCCACTAAGGAGAGAACGCGTCTAGAAGCCGCCGAGGATCAGTATGGCTCTATCTTCTCGGTGGCAGGACCTGTCGTCGTGGCCGAGAATATGATTGGGTGCGCCATGTACGAATTGGTATGCTGTCATCATACCCACAGCTATCTCAATCATGGATACTGACCGTGGGGTGATTCCTAGTGCCGAGTCGGCCATGATCAGCTTGTCGGAGAGGTTATCAGAATTGAGGGAGACAAGGCGACCATCCAGGTCTACGAGGAAACAGGTACAACTGACTGATTTCAGCTATCCCTGCAGGTTGCATGAGGCTGACATAGGAGCTTTTGTTCTGGATTACAGCCGGTGTTACTGTCGGCGATCCTGTCGTTCGAACAGGAAAGCCATTGTCCGTCGAGCTGGGTCCTGGTTTGATGGAGACTATCTACGACGGTATCCAGCGACCACTGAAGGCCATCTCTACCAAGTCCCAAAGTATCTACATCCCCCGTGGTATCTCCGTGCCTGCCCTCGATCGTGAAAAGAAATGGGACTTCAAGCCGGGCAGCCTCAAAGTCGGCGACCACATCACCGGAGGTGACATCTGGGGTAGCGTATTCGAAAACAGCTTATTAAACGACCACAAGATCCTGTTACCGCCCCGCGCACGAGGTACCATCACTCGGATCGCAGAAGCTGGCAGCTACACAGTCGATGAGAAATTGCTGGAAGTGGAGTTCGATGGCAAGAAGACTGAGTTCAGCATGATGCACAGCTGGCCCGTTCGTGTGCCCAGACCGGTCAATGAGAAGCTGACGGCCAATTCGCCCTTCATTGTCGGACAGAGAGTGCTGGATGCTCTCTTCCCTAGTGTTCAGGGTGGTACCGTCTGTATTCCTGGTGCCTTCGGATGCGGCAAGACTGTCATTTCCCAGAGTGTCTCCAAGTTCTCCAACAGTGATATCATCGTCTACGTCGGTTGTGGTGAACGTGGTAATGAGATGGCTGAAGTGCTTATGGACTTCCCAGAGGTTGGTTCGATCGATGATACCTGTGCGGGATGACTGTGCTGACGAATTGTATAGCTGTCGATTGATGTTGGAGGCCGGAAAGAGCCTATCATGAAGCGTACTTGTCTGATTGCCAACACCTCAAACATGCCTGTCGCTGCCCGTGAGGCCTCCATCTACACCGGTATCACTGTCGCTGAATACTTCCGTGACCAGGGAAAGGACGTTGCAATGATGGCGGATTCCAGTTCTCGTTGGGCCGAGGCTCTGCGTGAGATTTCCGGTCGTCTTGGAGAGATGCCTGCTGATCAGGGTTTCCCCGCGTACCTGGGTGCTAAGCTAGCCTCGTTCTATGAGCGTGCCGGAAAGAGTGTTGCCCTCGGTAGCCCCGAAAGACACGGCAGTGTCAGCATCGTCGGAGCCGTCAGCCCCCCTGGTGGTGATTTCTCGGATCCAGTTACCAGCAGCACCCTTGGTATCGTGCAGGTGTTCTGGGGTCTGGACAAGAAGCTTGCCCAGCGAAAGCACTTCCCTTCAGTTAACACGGCCGTTTCCTACAGCAAGTACACCACCATCCTTGACAAGTATTATGAGAAGGAACACCCCGAATTCCCTCGCCTTAGAGACCAGATCAAGGAGCTTTTGACGACCTCTGAGGATCTCGACCAGGTCGTCCAGCTGGTCGGTAAATCCGCCCTGGGTGACTCTGACAAGATTACTCTGGATGTGGCTGCCCTTCTGAAAGATGACTTCCTGCAGCAGAACGGTTACAGTGACTACGATCAGTACTGTCCTCTATGGAAGACTGAGTACATGATGAAGGCCTTCATGGGCTTCCATGATGAGGCACAGAAGGCGATCGCGCAGGGTCAGAGCTGGGCCAAGGTCAGGGAGGCAACAGCAGACATTCAGACGGCGCTGCGTAGCATGAAGTTCGAGGTTCCAGACGACGAGAAGGCTGTTACAGCGAAGGTAAGAAACTCGTCTTTGGTCCTTTGTTTTGAGCTGTTTACTGATTCTTTTGCAGTATGAGAAACTCCTGCAAGAAATGTCGGAGAGATTCGCATCGGTGTCCGACTTGTAAGGGGGGTCGTATCGTTTATTTGACGAGAGGCTGGGTTCCAGGACCTGTAGCATACCAGTTCTATCGTAGTTATATATCTCGCATTTGGTTTGAATTATCTTGATTTCTAGATATAGAATTGAGCCGTCCACGTGTTTGTTGTGCACTCGTATGTCCGATCATGGTGCTCAGTAGGTCAGGCAGCAGTATTTCGCCTCCGGTGGCCAATCGACGGAATCCCGTGACGCGTCCCAAATACCAGCGGGATATGGCAAAGGGAGAGAAGAGTTAAAGACAAGAAGATAATAAAATATCAAAAGTCGCCATCAAGCTACTGTCTGAGAGCGTGATATTACTGGACGCTGTTCGCTATTCTAGATTTTCCGTTGCTGGACTATTCTCGGCGGACCAGGGATTAAGCTTCGCATAAACCAGGGCAGCCTCAGGACTTCCCTATCGGAGCGGAAGCGAACTCACACTTGGTCGCTTGACTGGCAACATACTGTACAACACCTCCAACTCTTCCCTGCGACGACCTCCTCCCTACTCCGAGACCTTGTCCGAACCGCTGAAGCGGCAGGGTGTATATTCTTGTTTCTTGTATTATCCCCTTGTTGAGCGGATTCGTATCCGTGGACTTTGGCAGCCATGACAACGCCGACCTCGTGCGCAACCCCCCGTTCCCCCACGACCAGCTCTCCCCGCAGTTTATAGCTAACTATAATATGCTTAGGATAAACGTTAATGATCCCAGCCTCATCAACCTCGTGAACAAGCTTCAAGATGTCTTCACTACTGTGGGCGTATGCTTCTCTGTCTTGTTTGTTCAAGTTCCGAAGGTGCCAGACTGACCCCTCCACCAGGTCCAAAACCCGATCGACTTGCCACAGATAGCTGTCGTCGGATCACAATCTAGTGGAAAGAGTTCCGTGTTGGAAAACATTGTCGGAAGAGACTTGTAAGTATCTGAATGATCCTTTCGTTCCGTCCCTCCTGTTCGCACCACCGCTAACAGCGCCGTTGCGCAACATCAGTCTTCCTCGAGGTTCAGGAATCGTGACCCGACGACCGCTTATTCTTCAGCTTATCAACAGGCCCGCAGCCATTCAAACAAATGGAGTGAAGGATGAGAAACTTCAAGACTCCACGGACTCTGAGGCAAACCTGGACGAGTATGGCGAATTCCTACATCTTCCGGGCCAGAAATTCTACGACTTCAACAAGATCAGAGACGAGATCGTGCGCGAGACGGAAGCCAAAGTTGGCCGCAATGCAGGCATCTCACCCGCTCCGATTAACCTGCGAATCTACTCCCCGAACGTCCTAACTCTCACCTTGGTCGATTTGCCGGGTCTGACGAAGGTTCCCGTGGGCGACCAACCGAAAGATATTGAGAAACAGATCAGGGATATGGTGTTGAAGCAGATTAGCAAGCCGAACGCGATCATCCTTGCAGTTACTGCCGCCAACCAGGATTTGGCCAACTCCGATGGATTGAAACTGGCGCGTGAAGTCGATCCCGAGGGTCAGCGCACTATCGGTGTGTTGACGAAGGTTGATCTGATGGACGAGGGTACGGATGTTGTGGATATTCTTGCGGGCAGGATCATCCCTCTGCGACTTGGCTACGTCCCCGTGGTCAACCGTGGTCAGCGTGATATTGAGAACAAGCGCCCCATCTCTTATGCCCTCGAACACGAGAAGAACTTTTTCGAAGGCCACAAGGCGTATCGGAACAAAGCTTCCTACTGTGGAACTCCTTACTTGGCGAGGAAGCTCAACTTGGTTCGTACAATGTGGCCCGCATGCGTTTGCAGAATTACTAACTCTGGTTTCTTCTAGATCCTCATGATGCACATCAAGCAAACGCTTCCCGATATCAAGGCCAGAATCTCCTCCTCTCTGCAGAAGTATTCTCAGGAGCTGTCCCAGCTGGGAGATTCCATGCTGGGCAACAGCGCAAATATTGTGCTCAACATCATCACCGAATTCAGCAACGAATACCGGACGGTGTTGGATGGAAACAACCAGGAGCTGTCTAGCGTGGAACTTTCCGGTGGAGCCCGTATTAGTTTCGTCTTCCACGAGCTCTACTCGAACGGTATCAAGGCAGTCGATCCGTTTGACCAGGTCAAGGATATCGACATCAGGACTATCCTTTATAACTCTTCCGGTTCATCACCAGCACTATTTGTTGGCACCACTGCTTTCGAACTGATCGTTAAGCAACAAATCAAGCGACTGGAGGATCCCAGTCTGAAGTGTGTGTCCTTGGTCTACGACGAACTGGTTCGCATTCTGGGTCAACTTCTTAACAAACAGCTCTTCCGGAGATACCCTATGCTCAAGGAGAAGTTCCACGCCGTGGTTATTCAGTTCTTCAAGAAGTCCATGGAGCCTACCAACAAGCTTGTGAGGGATTTGATTGCCATGGAAGCGTGTTACATCAACACTGGTCACCCGGACTTCCTTAATGGCCACAGGGTGAGTTATATCCTTGAATTCTTGTAAAGATCATTTCTAACATTAGCAGGCTATGGCTATTGTCAATGAGCGCCAGAACGCTGGAAAGCCCACCCAGGTTGACCCCAAGACTGGAAAGCCGCTGCCTCCTCCCCGCGCCGGTAGTCCTTCTTTGGAGACCCTTGGAAGTACTGACAACAACTCTGGGTTTTTCGGAAGTTTCTTCGCGTCTAAGAATAAGAAGAAGATGGCCGCTATGGAGCCACCGCCACCAACTCTGAGGGCGTCTGGCACCCTGTCCGAACGAGAGAACAGCGAGGTCGAAGTTATTAGTAAGGATAAAATTATTCCCCAACATGGTTCGGACATCTACTGACTGCATAATAGAGCTGTTGATCAACTCTTACTTCAACATCGTCAGGCGGACAATGATCGACATGGTTCCCAAGGCCATCATGTACACTCTTGTCCAGTATGTATTCCGTCAGGCATCTTACTCTATCCAAGCACACTAACTTTGAAAACAGGTTCAGTAAAGACGAAATGCAGCGTGAGCTGCTTGAGAACATGTACCGTACCCAGGAGCTCGACGACCTACTGAGGGAGAGCGACTACACTATCCGCCGGCGGAAGGAGTGCCAGCAGATGGTGGAGAGTCTGTCGCGTGCCAGCGAAATCGTCAGCCAAGTACAGTAGACTGGAAGCATTCGGGTTTGCGTCTCCGAGCGTCTGCTTGGGGAGTGATGTGCACATGTTCCGTTATACCACTTTGCCTTTCCCTGCGGGTTTATGGTCATTGTTCGCTTATTTGATTGATCGGTGGCCGCTGAAGATTCCATTTTTGGTCTGTCTGTCTAGGAGCTAGCGTGGTTGTTTCCATTTCAGACGTGAAGATTGTTGCGATCCCCTTATGATGAGCTGTTTCCCATTGGCCTGCCTGATGATTTCTTTTTGTGTGACCACTGCTACTCTCGACTACATGACCGCTGCCGCCATCCATTTGTCCTCCTTCCCCGATTTTAGATAAGATTAATCATTTCGTCTTCCCATTTCCGCCTTCATTCTCATTTCCTACTGTATTTCTGTGGCCGTGTTTCAGTCCTAGACATGGCGCTGGTAGTCGCCCTTTCAGTTTGGCAAAAAATTAGTGAGACACAAGTAGTAGACAGGGAGCGCCCACTGGCAACAGATACAACGAGATCAGTGTTCTTATAGTTCTTGCTGTCCATTAGACGATACTATCGATGCTTAAAACCCTCGGATCTATTCTACTGTACTCCGTAAGTGCCACAAGATTGCATATCAGGATGATGATTGGTCAATAAACGCGACACGTGGCGAATTCGGCGCAGCGGAGCACCGCCACCACGACCGAGGAAGTGAAGTTATGGTCTTCAACTGAAGTGAAAACTGAGCTAAACTGTGGCGTGCTTGCGAGATTGAATTAGGTATTTGGGAACGGGTTAATGTGATGAGGATGTGTTTTGCGAGTCTCCTTGAATGATGGACTGTGATTATTTACAATTGAGTTGTCTTTATATCCAGGTAAGTGTCAGATGGAATGGTCCAATGAGACTGATAAATCATCATTCTCTCAACTGAAATCGAATCTCCTTGCTACGCAGCGTGTCTTTCTCAAGTTCCTTTCCTAAGCCTATATACGGACCCATCGTTCCCAGAAACATCATCATATCCGTTCCTCTCCTTACCATACCTACTCAACCAAACACTCCTCTCCCTCCTATGACGCCCCCGTGCTGTTATGCCGATACGTATAATGCCATCCTTCCCTCTTAATATCCTCTCTAACCTTATAACAACTCTCCGCAAGTTCCAAGATTCCCAAATCCATATCTACAACCGAAATGCCCTCTTCGCTCCCCATCTTGCCCACTGGACCTACGAAAGGTAAAGACACGCGCGACGTGCCTATGTACTTGTCCGAGGGACCGGCGACGTTCGCGAATACGATCGCGCAGGTATTCTCGAAACAGCGAGCGGTGAGGATGGAGTCGATGAAGAGAACTTCCGTTTCGGGGTTTAGGGCCAAAGCGGCGGGGAGGGCGTCGTGTTTTGTCCCTGAGTTAGTTAGTATCTTAAAACTGTATTAAAAGGGAGGGGAGGTAAACCGCCCAACTTACAAAACGTCGGCGCGATAATCACTTTCGCCCCCTTCGCAATGAGCTCTCTAAAGGCTTCTGGAAACGCGATATCCCAGCAGATCAGCATGCCGACCTTCCCAATTGGTGTATTGATCACTTCATGGGGATCATGGCTTGACGAGCTGAGATATTCTCGTTCCGGAATCCAGATATTCTTCTTGCGGTAGGAGCCTAGAATGCGGCCTTCATTGTTGATGAAGTAAGCTGTGTTGTATAGCCGCGTGGTCTCTGTGCCGTCGTCTGCTTTGACGGTGTGTCGCTCGACGATGGTCCCTGGAACCAGGCAGATGTTGAGTTCTTTAGCTAGTGATTGATATGCTTCTAGATATTTCTGATAGTCGCCTGCTAGAGTGACGTAGAGGGGATCTTCTGGTGCCCAACCGACGAGATGGTATCTGGATGAACATATTAGAGACAAAAAACAAGAAAACAGTTGCCATATTTCAATACTCGAACAATCTTTAAGTGTTCAAAATGGATAACATACTCCGGAAGCACAGCCAATTCCGCTCCTTGCGCCGCAGCCTGTCGAATATAGCTACATGCCTTGGCATGATTCTCTTCCGGCGCCAAATCCTGTAGCGTGTTAATCATGCAAGACATACAGATAGATATGCAGGCAATCATATATGCACGGACCTTTATCTGCCATTGAATGACGGCTACCTTGTGAGTCGGGGCCATTTCTCTTTTTTTGTCCGATAGTATGCACTTCCAATCTTTACCCCTGTTTTTATCTGAGGATATGTCAGGTAACAAAATATTTTGGTGAGGTAGATTGATTATCATGCGTTCAAATTGTAGATTTATTACTAACCAGTAGTTAGATATAGCGATGATAGGAGTTCGTGGTAATACCGTTACGTTATTCGTCCTAGGGTTATCAACCCCGCTTTACCGGGATGGAGACTAAACTCCCAGGTACCGCCCATAGAATCCGCAGTTTTGTTAAGGCTGGTGCCATTCTTCGTTGGTTCTGTATCATCTGAAATCATATTTACTTTTAAATATTAAGATTATTCTTGGAGAGATAGGGAAATGCGCGGTTTTATCTATGTTGGAACGGGCTATTTGCAATTGCAAAAGAAGTTATTGGAGGAACAAAATGGACTAAATAAGTACGCTACATCGTGGTATAGAGCTAGTAGGGTCTCTGAGCATTTGTTTCAACCCATGTTTGTTGACCTGGGCAAGTTGTGCCAGGATCAGGGGGCCGGATCAGGCGAATGAAGTGCGTCAAGATGGGCAGAAAGAAGCAGGCCGAAGAGATGGCTTGAGTAGATCAGACAGAGTTGGCATTAAAGGCATCCAGTCTTCTGGAGATGATGGTTGTGATGGCTAAGACAATGCGCTTACAGCTGAGTGAACGGGCGACAGACGAGCGTTGCTTTCCTCTCTCTCTCTCTTTGCTCTTCTTCTTCTCCTCCTGTAGCCGTGTCTTACCATGACCCTCACGGTGCGAGCCATCTTGTTGCCGATTTTCGCGACCTTGAAGCCGAGTTTTCTCTCTCCCCCAACCAAGCCACGTACACTCCATCGCACCACGTATCTCGATGGCCTAAGAGGCGTGGCTGCGCTCTTCGTCGTAGTTGCTCACTACGAGGCGACCTACTTCTCCTCCCTCGATGCAGCCTGGCACGAGGGCATTGTCGACGATGCCAACGTCGAGGGCGCGCAGGGCGCAGAACGCCATAACAACAACAACAATCTTCTGCAGCTGCCCATCATCCGGACCATCTACACAGGCCCGTTCATGGTGGCCATCTTCTTCGTCATCTCGGGGCATGTCCTCAGCCAAAAGGCGCTAGGTGAGCCTGCAATATACTCTTATTACGCGGCGCTGGGCACAAGCCTAATATATCACGACAGGTCTAGCAAGACAACGACAATACTCAGACCTCCTTAGATCGCTCGCATCGTCGGTGTTCCGCCGCTGGTTCCGTCTGATGTTCCCGGCTATCGTATCCTCCTTCATCTTCTTCCTCCTTGCACGATGCGGCTGGATTACGAAGCTCGTGGCCGACTGGGACGTGGACCACGCGCCCGTGTCTGAGCCGCTGTTCGGTCCAGAAGACCTCACACTCTCTGCTTGGGTTGCCGACATCCTCTTCTTGGCTAATCCGTTCCGCTTCGGCACAGTTAGTTTCCCGAAATATAACTATCCGCTCTGGACGATGCCGGTTGAATACACGGGGTCCATGATCACCTTTGTTGTTGTCCTGGGCACCGCTCTCGTCCGACCTGTGTTGCGACTTGCTGTTTTGGCAGCGCTGGTCGTGTACTGCATGTAGATGGCTCACTGGGAGTGGTCTCTCTTTATCAGCGGTGTCTTGCTCGCGGGCCTGGGCGAGAAAAGCTCACCGGAGCCTGCTCCTATTCCCATGCTACCACTGACCTCTCGCGTCGATGACGAAGAAGAAGGACTGGACGAGGACAGCTGGACGGAGAACCTCAAATCATGCAAGATGAAATTCCCCAAACCCGCTTCCCCTATCGTCGACTCTTTCCTCTTCCTCTTCGCACTCTACTTAGGGAGTGCTCCGTCTGGAAACCCCGACAGCCTAGCGGCCGCGCCTGGCTATGGCTGGCTCTCTCCATGGATCCCACGAAGCTGGGGCTTGTTCATGGGCTATTTCTACCCAGAGATAGGTGCCATTCTGCTCGTGTCCGTCCTGGCACAATCCGAGTTTCTCCAGAGGATCTTCACTACGAAAGTAGCGCAATATCTGGGCGACATAAGCCTGTCGCTTTATATGTTACATATACTTATATTACATACCCTCGGAAATTGGTTGATTGTACAATGCTCGGCTACAATGCGTCTTTGGGGGAGTTGGAGCTATACGATTGGCATCTCAAGTAAGTTCATATACAGTGCACCTAGTCGAAGATGCCCGAGTCGAAACTAACACCCTGCAGTAGCATTGTCATGCTGTGCAGTCGTGACCTTTTGGGTATCGGACGTATTTTGGCGACTGGTAGATACACGATGCGTTCGGTTGACGAAGTGTCTAGCTACGATGGCCTTTGTAAATAGCGAGCCATCTCGGTAATAATAAATAATATACCATTCGACCCGGAGTGACCGCCGACAGGCACGAAGCCATCGCTGACGGACGGGAGACCGCTCGGTCTTCTCCAGACCCACTTTCATTAGACCGGGTCCTCACATTCTATTGTAACTTTGGATATCACACCACCGATGGAAATCAGGCGATAGCTACCGGCTTCATTGCCGTAAATAAAATAATTATGGGTACAGCATTTGACACCCCCCTCTGAAGCAATGACTTCCAGACTCCTTCTGCCAGGACAAAGAAAGTTGGTCTATCTGTTAGGTTACCAAGCTTGAATTCTGTTCTTCTGACTATCTCACATATTACTATACACTAAGCCATTGATGAGAATGTCTGTTGATCGTGACAACGATGTCATCGCCCTCACCTGTGCCAGCGGAAAACAATGTTCACGGCTTATTCCCTTACTCTATAGGAAATGGAAGAATATCCGGCTGGCTGCTCATAATCCCAATTCCGAAGCTCTCTTGAAAACACAGTATCCCAACGCTGATATAGTCCGCCTGGATATGACTCGATCCGAAGACATCCAGCGATTCCTAACTGGCGTGACAACCGTTCTTCATATTGGGCCGCCCTTCCACCCACATGAAGTGGGAATGGGATTCTTAATGATCGACGCCGCCCGCCGTGAGGCCCAGAATGGAGTTCTCAAGCATTTCATCTACTCATCTGTGCTGCACACACAACTGCGAAAGTTGATGAACCACGACTGCAAACGCTATGTCGAGGAGTATCTGATTGAATCCGGACTCAACTATACCATTGTCCAGCCCAGCCACATGCTGGATATGTTTCCGGTGGAGAAGTTACTGCAACAGCAAGAACCAGTCTTTCACGCGAACTTCAACCCGAACATTACTTTCTCGTTTACTATCTTGCAAGATCTGGCCGAGGCTTTCCTGAAGATCATTGAGGAAAGAGAGAGGCATTATCTAGCGGAATATATGATCTGTTCCACCGGCCCCATCTCTTACGCAGATGTCGTGGCTGCGTTGAGTAGGGTGATTGGCAGGCCCGTTGAGATTACGACGAGGGAGTTCAACGATGCTGTTAGGTCTTTACAGGCTTTGATATCGAGTGATCCGGCGAAGACTCACCGGTTGACTCGCGATGGTATTCAGCGAATGCAACTTTATTATAACTTCTATGGCATCAAAGGCAACACAAATGTTCTCGAATGGTTAATTGGTAGAAAACCGACCACGGTGGATGACTTTTTTCGCGAGAAAGTTCAGAGTTGTGGGAGGGAGATTGAACCGAAGAAATAAAGACATTACCGTGTATCTGACCTAACTTGCATGCGGACTGTGATCAAGAAACATCTAGGGAATTTGGAAGGGAAGAGGTTTAAAATGGCGAGAGAGGGGGAAAAACAGACGATTTTATAAAATTCCGTGGAATATATACCCTCCTTGATTTATGCCAAATCCCTAACCTGACCCTAGACAGGCAACCACATTAACTCTAAAAATATACTAGAAAGTTACTAACCAGTTAGAGTTGAAGCAAATCAATTCAATTCCTAAAAGAAGAGTGAGTAAAAATGCTTATCTCCTGGGATGAAAATTTGTCATCCGGAAAGGTGATAGTGAACAACCAAATCTGGAGGCCCACCCTGATTACCAATTACGCCCTATGACATGTGCTGGATATCGTGCATCTATTCTTCATTTATAGATATCAAATTGAAACTCTAGACACCTGCAGACAGCCAGGAACAAATCATTCGAGGATTTGCTTTGTCGCAGGCGCCTATAGTAGGCGTCGGAACTGCGCATCATGTCAACTGTTACTCATACAACAGCCATCGAGCTCCAATCTAATGGTACCGCTCTCGAAGAACGGCAGACCAGACATGTCCACACCGCTACTGCAGAACAAGATGAGGTGATTCAAGCATCCCTGATCGCCGACTCTCAGGTCCCGGATGGAGGATACGGCTGGGTAGTTATCTTTGGTTGTGCAATGCTCACTTGGTGGTTTACCGGCACGTCCTATTGCTGGGGAGTGACACAGGCGGCTCTTGTCGAACGGGGCCTGTCATCGCCTTCGACGTTGTCATTCGTGGGATCTCTCACTACTGCTTGTATATCATTTCTAGCAGTTCTAAATGCAAGGGTCATTAGGAAACTTGGGTCTAGGATCACAGCAATTCTCGGAGTGTCACTTCTTGGACTTGGTGAGATCTTTAGCGGCTTCGCGACGGAAAATGTCGGTGGGCTATTCATGACCGCCGGGGTTGTTACGGGAATTGGAACGAGGTGAGAGAGGTGTTTGCTCCCTCAAGTATGAGCGCCTGACTGACTGTTCGCTAGTCTGTGCTTTATGGTAAATTAACCATCATGGTGGTATCAAAACGCGGGTCGAACTAATGCTTTCAGGTTGTCTCTGTAACGCCAGCTCAGTACTTTAAAAAGAAACGCGGGATCGCTAATGGTATTGTCTATGCAGGTGGTGGACTTGGAGGAGCTGTCATCAGCTTTGTCATGGATGGTCTCTTGACAAAACTAGGACCAGCCTGGGCATTCAGGGTGCTTGGGTTCATTACCTTAGGAACAGGTCTGCCTGCAGCTTATCTGATCAAGGAGCATGCTCCTATTCGATCGAGCGCCTTCATTGAATGGTCGGTTCCTTCCATTGCCGTTGACTAAATACGACTCGTTTTGACGATAGCACTTTAGGCGATTATTCCGGGACATTCGGTTTGCTGTCCTCTTCGCTGCCGGTGCTGTTGCAACCTTTCCTCTCTTCGTTCCACCATTCTTTCTACCACTTTATGCCAAGTCTTTGGGATTGTCTTCCAGTGTTGGAGCAGCTCTCGTGGCTGCTTTCAATTTCTCCTCTGCGGTGGGACGACTGATTTGTGGATTCGGAAGTGACAGTGTCGGGCCGCTAAATACGCTGTTTGTTTCACTCTTGCTCAGTGCAATCAGCATGCTTGCTTTATGGCCTGTGTCAGATACACTTGCCCCTCTGGTTGCATTTGTGATCATCAATGGCATGGCAAATGGTGGCTTCTTTGCTACAATGCCAACAGTCGTTGGCAATGTCTTTGGATCTGCTAGAGTCTCTGTTGCTATGGGCATGATCGTGACTGGCTGGGCGGGAGGGTATCTTTTGGTAAGGATATAATACTTCTCTTCTCCTTTTGCAATTTGGCCGGCGTCATTTCGTACTAGTATTAACTTGTTTCAGGGTGCCCCTATTGCCGGTTACATACTCAGTGCCTCTGGCGGTCAGCAGAAAGGAATAGATGCATACCACCCTGCTATTTTCTATGCTGGTTCCATGGCACTCGGTGCAACAAGCTTTGTCGGGTTCGTGCGGCTCAAGACAGATCGACATCTACTCAGGAAGTTGTGAAGATATGCTGCCAAGAGGGGGATATTCTGATGGTCGCGTCGCACAAGGAAGGTACGAGATCTGACAGCCAGTGTGTGACAGGTGAGTGTTTATGGATACAAGGCCTTGAAACAATGATGCGAGGCGTCATTGGTCCTGAGCTATTTGACCCGGATGCACTGTTCATTGGATATTACACCAAATGTCGCTCATGGTCCACCGATTCAAGCAGAGGTAACTAGATGGACTGTTAATTCCAACTGTCACTCACCACTAGGAAACGCACAGACTCATGGGATGATGTGCATCGTAGGGGTCTGACCGTGCTGACTCCCTGCTACATACTGTTTTGCTGTCATGTCGACAAACTCGCAGCCTGCATATGCTGCGGGGTATTAAATCATCCGTGGCGTTTAGCCAGAGAGCAGACGATCAATGGTTACCTTGAAATAGCCAGAAATGGAAAGAGCGTGTTGGTCAGCAATCGTAGTCCGAATCTCGCAATTTGCCTATGAAGCTCGCGCACTAGCTCGCGGGGAGGGTGGACATGAACTTTGCCCCTTTGCCCGATGCATGCAATGCAAACTGTTAGCCATGGATCGGCATTGTGACTGGTGAGAGATGATGCATTGTGCTGCAGGTATCCAAGAATGGCTTTATCGATAAGGCCGGTCTATATGAGGCCCCAAATGCAGCTGGCAACATGGATCTTCCCAGTCAGTGTAGATTGGAATACGCATATGCATACGGTATGACGGAGACGGACGGAACAAAGGAACAATGAAGCATTGCAATACGACATCAATCCGGAAAATTCCGAGGCAAGGGATATTGAATGGTCGAAGCACTGCACGGACGTTAGGAGTAGTAATTATAGTCGCAGACCTTATCGAGGCGCAGCATCAGCCACAGGAAATGATCTTCCTGTCAGGGGCGTTTGATGTTCGAGAGTACGATAAGATCAAAGCCGGCCAAATCGAAATCCTAGGGTTCCACATAGCACAAGGCTCATTATCCTGTGTCGAAACGAGTCGCTAGAACAAAAATCTCCACGTAGAAAAAAACAAGCAATCTCGTTCCCGAAAGCCAAAATGGATTTCTCCTCCAAGTTTCCACTTCTGGATATGGTACAGTCAATCCGATAAATGTCTCATGGAGCCCAGCGGGGGCTTTTCGCAGCGCGATGGCCAGTGCGCGAATGGGAAGTCTAGCGTTTTCGACCTAGAGTGAGCATCAACTTCACCTGTGGCGCTGGACCCTCTAGGGCGACGGAAGCTCCTTTTTCCTGGTCCTTCAATATCTCTCCTACCGAAATGGGCGTGGTCAGCCATCTAGTAGTATGAGAAGCTCCGAAGTACGCGAGGGGAAAACCTTGAAGAACCTGCCCCATAGCTTTCCACAGAACGTCGAAAGTGACACAGCAAAAAGACGGTAATCCTCCCATCTTCCTCTCCATGCCTCCATTGGCATCAATCACCCATGTTGAGCCGTTCTCTGGGTTGTCTGGTAGCTTCGATGGCGCATGCGTAACGGAATCCTCGCGATCCAGTCTTGCCTCGTCCGGGCGGTCTTGGCCGACACCGTCGTTGCGCTACTTCGATCTTCTCACTTTCTCCGACAGACAAGACAGAAATTCTAGCCACCGCCTGCCCCTTAAGCTGAACCGCTAAGATTCGATTGCTTCTTGGTATTATTGCCTTCCTCCACTTATCGATTCCACTCCAGTTGCTTACTCGTGGTGCCTTGTCCCAGTTCGAGTCGACGTTTTGCTCAGATCTACCTGCCAATCGCCCAGTGTGCTTGTCCCCGTCATCATGAGATTAGTCTCGAAGCTATATTTCGTCTCATCGAAGCGCGGATTCTCCGCTCCCAAGGGCTAACAGCGGCCAGTCCGTGCCAGTCGACTGCACGAAATTTTCCGAATAATAGCTTCACGGACGCCAATTGCGGACGTTTGTTTCGCGCACTGTGACGACCAACCGTCGCGACCGCAATAACTCCCCGCAGATATCTAGATCTGATATTCATCGTTTTCGTCCTGTAAACGTCTTCTATATATACCTTTAAGAGTCCCTAGGACACTCTCCAGTTGAGCGCGGGGCCTGCCCCAGCGCACTTTGGCCACGGACAGCCAGGATGTTCTCCGTTGTCTTGCGGAGACTCATTTCGCTGAAGGCCCGGATTCCCTACTTGAGACTGATCAAACTCAATTTCATTACGATTCATTATGTCTATATTCTGGCATGGGCCATAATCGGCTCGGTTGTTATATACCCCGGGGGAGAAATGCGGTACATTGACGCACTTTTCTTTGCCTCGGGTGCGGCGACTCAGAGCGGTCTTAATACGATCGACATCAATCAGCTGCACACCTACCAGCAGGTTTTCCTTTATTGGATTGGCATGCTCACGACCCCGATTTTCATCAACTCGTTCGTCGTGTTTGTTCGACTTTACTGGTTCGAGAAGCGCTTTCAGCATGTGGTACAGGACGCCAGAGCCATGCGTCGTACGAAGTCAAGATCGAGAACAATGACTGCCGGAAAGAAAGATGAGAACGATGCAGCAGAAAGGGGCGTCCGTGGTCGGTCCATTGTCGTACTGCGCAACCACTCAGGTGAAGCTGGTCGGCAGATGCAGCATGACCATGTCGCTAAACCGGATCCTGAGTCTCCTTCTGAATCCTCAGATTCATCTAATGCTAAACACACCGGCGACGAAAACGCGGGAGATGGAGTGGATGACCTCCCTAATCCAGCAGCCTTTCCATCCCATGCTCGCCGTGTCAGTGGTCTACGCGTCCCAAGTCAGCTAGGTCCAGAACACCATATTGCGTTCCTTGAGAATCAACGGAGGGACACAGGAGCCTTGCGTATTCCGAGTCCCCGAGAATATGACCGGGGCGGCGTGCCTCAGGCCCTGGATGAAGAAGCGCTCACCAGAACGGATACTCATCAATCTGAACGGGGCCCCATGAACGAGAGGCCAGAAGACGCCATGAATGGAACAATGCACATCAGTCCCCATATAACCATAAACGCGCCTGACTTCCCACGCCAACGGAGCAGAACTACAACATTCGCACGTCTCGATACCCGTCGTACGATGCGCGATGACGAGGATGAGGATATGGAGTTGTCGCAGTCCCGAACAACAAGGAGAAACCGGCTGAATGGCCTGATCCGGTCAATCACACAGGAAAGGGAAAGAGACACATTGCCTTATTTGAGCTGGAATGCCACAATCGGCCGGAACTCTAACTTTGTCGATCTGACCGAAGAACAACGAGACGAACTCGGAGGCATAGAGTATCGAGCATTGAAAACTCTGGCGGTCATCTTGATATCTTACTACTTCTTCTTTCACATCCTTGGCGTCATATGTCTTGTTCCTTGGATAATGCACAGTAAGAAGTACGGAGCCGTCGTGACAGGCGATGGCCAGGGGCGACCTTGGTGGGGGATTTTTACCGCCGCTTCTGCGTTCAACGACCTGGGCTTCACTCTGACCCCCGATTCGATGAACTCTTTTGCCTATGCAATATTTCCCATTCTATTCATGACCTTCTTAGTCATCATCGGAAACACTGGCTTTCCATGCATGTTGCGACTAATCATCTGGGTCATGACGAAGATCGTCTCAAAGGGTAGCCCGATTTGGGAGGAGCTGATCTTCCTTTTGGATCATCCGCGGCGTTGCTTTACGCTACTATTCCCTAGGAATGCCACCTGGTGGCTGTTCGCAATCCTGGTCATACTCAATGGTGTGGATCTAATCTTCTTCATCATTCTGGATGTGAGTGTCTGCTTTCTTTGGTTGCTTGTTCTATCTGACTTTATATCTTCAGCTCGATGACTCCGCGGTCACATCTCTCCCTGGTGGAATTCGTTTCCTCGACGGCCTTTTCCAAGCCGCATCCACGAGGACGGCGGGGTTCGGAGTTATCAGTTTGTCAGAGCTTCATCCGGCAATTCAAGTCTCTTACCTGATCATGATGTATATCTCCGTCTTTCCCATTGCAATTTCCATGAGAAGGACGAACGTCTATGAGGAGAGGAGTCTCGGTATCTATTCGTCGTTGGAAGAGGAAGAGGAGGCGGAGCATTCAAGAGAACCCAGCTACATCGGAGCTCACTTGCGGAGGCAGCTGAGTTTCGACCTGTGGTATATATTCCTTGGAATGTTCATCATTGCGATCGTGGAAGGGAGCCGCCTACAGAATACTAATGAATATGCCTTCACCCTCTTTTCTGTCCTATTTGAGATCGTCTCAGCCTATGGCACGGTGGGACTATCATTAGGATATCCAGGCGTCAATGCATCCTTCTCTAGCCAGTTCAAAACGATTTCAAAGCTGGTCATCATTGCGATGCAGATTCGGGGGCGGCATCGTGGCTTGCCTTATGCTCTTGACCGCGCTATCCTCCTGCCATCCGAATCCCTTCACAGGAAAGATGCTGCAGAAGCGGAGAGGCGGCTACGTCGGCGCTCTTCCAATGTGAGCAATATTTCTGGTGTTTCTGGACATCCGCCATTGGGCACCTACCGGTCCGATACCGCTGTGTCCACTTCCAGGGATATAGAGCCTCAGCAGCTTCAGCAGCGCATCCCCACAGAGGGCCCGGATCAATCTCAAACAGCCACCTGATGGCCCATGCTTAGCGATGTTCCATATGCGCAATATTTGCATCAAAAACACGGATCGGCGTTATTTGTGTCTTATTCTTGGGTCCATCCACAAGAAGCTTTGCATTATATTATACATCTCGTTGTCAAGCAAGCGACTCACGATTATATCCCTGTTGCATTATATCAATCTTGGCTTTTATATTCCATATTCTTGGTGGATTTTATCTCCTATGCTCATCGTATCGATCTTAACGATCGATATTTAAGCCATATATTGTGCTGCATATAATAGGCAGTTTTCGCAACCAAATGGTGTTTCATTCAGTCTATTACTAACTTGAACTGGACGATCACCACTACGCTTATGCAACATCTCTTGGATGTCCACTAATAAATTAAAGCGTCATTTGGATGGGCGTGCATTTCCTACCCGCGGCTATAGATGTGATTATGCAGGAAAATGGAAAACTATGATTGAGATCTATTTTATGGCCAAGTGAAGTGTCCATGCTTTTCTAGGTAATGTAGATAGTGATATTTCAACTCCAGGAACGTTTGGTCACGCTTATAGGTTGTCTCTCCTTACTGATTTATAAAAAAGAAGCGTTTCATACATCTATTTCCACGTCGCACTTTTCCCGTTCAATAAATAATCCCTGTAAGCAGCTCCACGATTCTACCAACGCCTTCGTTGATACGGAAACGGCCTGATCGACCGTAGCCCAAGCTTCCTTACTTTACTCGGTAATGGTGGGTATCCACCTGGCACCTACTTGAGTACCTTTCTAAGCATTGTGGGCACTTTGCCCTTTCTCCCATCAGACTGATTCAACTCTGATTCAATCCGATATCCTGATCGGATGGGTCGCTACTTATTTTAGACAGCCAGACGTGGAACACGGGCTAAGATGGGACCTATGATGTTAGTCGGGAACGCGTTAACGGACGATCCGGACGGGTGAGCATTGTATTATCGTTGGCAATTGGCCCCAAGTATTATTTTTTGGCGGTTGGGTTCGGAGCTCGAACCATGTTTCTTGCGTTGTGTGTCTTGGTTCGAAACTAGGTTGAAGCAGACACTATAACCTAGTGCCAGGGTCTAGAGGAGAAAGAGTATATCACTGCTTTGGTGTGATCAGTTGGGGGTGTCCCGTGGAATGTTTATCGGCTGTTAGTAGCTATCCTTGGCGCTGCAGTGTGGGATACCTAATGATAGGCGTTCACAGCGCTTCACATCAAGGCGGTAGAATCTGTTCTGTGGGTTGTGAGTGATTCAACCATTGCCAACTGGTCCAGAGCAGACGAAAGCACATTGGTGGAGATGTTCCTGGATAAGATTAGCCCGCTTTATAGCCAGATCCAGTTAAGAATGTTGCCGAAACGAAAGGGCTTAATGTGTCATCCGTCCATGGACCAGGTACCCTAGAGCTTTGTTAATGATGCGAGCGGTAATTGTCTGGACTTGAGTAGATGCTCTATCAACTGCGGGGCTGATATAGCGCCTGTGGTTCTCTAGAGTCAATTCATTTTCTCTGTTAGCTCTATCGAAGCATGAGCTCTTGCCGCACGCGTAACATTATCATTGCTCGAGTTACAACAGAGCACACGAATTACTCGCCAGGAGATGCTCTGTGGGATGAAGATCATGTCGGATATCTGTCCCGGACAAGTAGATCAACATACCTCTTCATCGTTCATGGAGCCCTCCACAAACTGGGGTTGAGAGGTGGATTATCTGAGCGTCCTACTCTAAAGTTAGCTGTGCGCGCCTAGACTTGACCTTCTAATGTGTAGACGTACCTGCTGCGTATCTCCACGGTCGTCGAGACATGCTGATGTGATGGGTGGGTAACTGCTGTCTCTATTTGACCCTCCCTCCCTCCTTCCAGAGCCTGTTTTTTCTTCTGACTTTTCTTCCTCCCCCCTTCAACCTGGAGATCTGTTGCTCCATCAGTCGATCGCTTGTCTGCACATATCCATTGTTACAGTTTAGGATACGATTATTCTTCCTTTTTGTCATTTTCTCTTACGGCACTTCCGGGACATCGATTTCCATTCGTTCCGATCGCAGCTGTAGAGTCGCATGTTGCCTCGGTTGACGGACTATTGCACATTCTCGGGCTGTACGCCAATATCTTAGACATGAACGACTACAGCGGCGGAGACGACTACGGTCGCTATGGCGGGGCTGGATCCCAGATCCCGAAGACGGAGCTAGATCACATCGCCCGGCCGCCAGCCGCATACTCGTACACATCGGCCGCCGCTGCAGGCCTAGAGTCGCAGGGATCAAAATGGGACCCTCGTAGATGGGGCCTTAAGACCAAGCTTGCACTGGCTGCCGCCGTAGTCATTGCTATTATCGTGACTGTGGTTGGATCCGTGGAGGGGGTGAAAGCAAATCGGTACCCGAATTATTCGAAATTGGACTATACTCTTAAAGAGACCTATTCGGGAATAAGCTTCTTTGATAATTTCAATTACTTTTCCGGATATGATCCCGCATCGGGTTTCGTTCAGTATGTGCAACTTGAAAGTTTTACTTCTATCAACTTTTTACTTCTATCCTGATGACTAACAACACATAGCTATGTGGACCAGGCCGGATCGGAGTATCTGAACCTGACTTACGCATCAGAGGACTCCGCCGTCATTAAAGTCGATACATCGGATGTTGACGCATCTACTGGACGAAGATCTGTCCGCATCACATCCAAGAATACCTTCGACAACGGTCTATTTATCTTTGATATTCTACACTCTCCCTATGGTTGCGGCACCTGGCCAGCATTGTGGCTGGCAGATCCAGATAACTGGCCCAAAAATGGAGAGATTGATGTTGTTGAGGCGAATAATGCTGCGATAACAGGTAACCAGATGACTCTGCATACAACCGACGGTTGTAAGATGAATGTAAAGCGGAAGGAGACTGGAACGGTATTATCCAAGAACTGCTGGAACGAGACCAACAGCAACGAGGGCTGTGGCATCCAGGGGCCGAAGGATACCTATGGCAAGGCATTGAACGCCAACGGTGGAGGGGTAAGTCAACTAGGACTCTACAACGCTCTTGCTAACCAAAAACCGCAGATATATGCAATGGAACTGAGAAATGCCGGCATCCGTATCTGGTTCTTCGATCGCTCTTCTATTCCAAGCGACATTTCCAACAGTTCCACTCCAGATCCCTCAACCTGGGGAACTGCATTGGCTGATTTTCCAAGCACTGACTGCGATATCCAGTCTCATTTCCGCAACCAGAGTATCATTGCGAATATAGATCTTTGCGGCCAGCTGGCTGGTTTAACAAAATTCTATAATGCGCAATCTGGTTGCCCGGGGACTTGCACAGAATATGTGGCAAATAACCCGTCGGCATTTACGAATGCGTACTGGGAGTTTAAGAGCTTCAAGGTCTACCTGGCCTCATAGGAGTTCCCCAGGAAGTTTTCCGATACTCTTCAACCCTTTTAACCTTCTTTCGACTTGGCTAGAAAGTATGACATCAGTTATAATGACGGCGTTTAATTGGTCTAATCGGTTGGGGTTTGGATTGATGCCGTCATGAAATATGGTTAGCAATAGACGACAATAGAACAACTAATGTCGTGATAGCGCGTATTCAATTTTTCTTTTTTTCTGCTTTGAGTCAAGACTCTGCAGAAACCCGAATATTCACGTTTATCCCAGCCCGGGATCTGCTATTGACTCAGGCATTCATCGTTCTAGGCGGGGGAAGAGGGGAATAAGGTGATAGATCTCCGCTATCACTCTTGCCCTCCCTGCATATTTCTTTGACCACCCATTTGTTTTCCTTGTGTCTGCTCTCTTCCCTGTCCCTACATCAAAGAACTTCCGTGTAACATGCAACTGTCCCCGACTTATCTGCATAACTCTGCCCCTGTAACTAGTATGTACCCGAAACCTGTTTGATTGCTAGAATGTCCCAAGTTCCTACGGAAAACTTGCGGTATCCTTTTCCCGCACTGGTTGAATGCTGCTTCGGTTGATGAAGAAGAGCAACCGGGAGACAATATATCTTACTTTATTTGCAAGAAACGTTCGGGTATTTTATATGCTTCTGTGCTTAGATTTCTATTATATATATATATATATATATATTGTTGATTTATCGCTGAGATCACCGAGATCAGAATGTTCTCGACTATACAAATTTGAAGGAGTAATTCCGCTAACCTTATGGTCAAGAAAACTAGTACGTTCCGTACCCGGTATAACAGGGGATGCCTGTAGAACAAAACTGATCTTCTCGAGTGCTATCAATATACAGATGGATCAGATAAGCGACGTCCTGGAAGGGACCATTGACAAGATGCTCCCGGGTGATATGGTCTTATGTACAGGGACGGCAGTGCCTATCACAGAGACGAAGGCAAATGCAGAACAAGGGTCGTTCCCTAGAGGGCTACCATTCTCGAGATACTTCGGAGCTGGATGTTAGCTGAGTATTATTAAGAAGATAGTATGTCCTCCCACTGGAGACTAAAGTATATGCTAACGGGTTTCTTCTACGGCAGAACACACTTTTGGGTGCAGGAATGGTCCAAGGAATTGCTTGAGATATTTGCCACGAAAATCATCACCCCTCAAGCGATAGAGATGTGATAAGGTTCATTCATCGCCATAACATCGATTTTTCCGTCTTTGTCTGGTTATCTAATATACATCGCCTTCAGATGGGCTTCCAGCGCTACCTGAGATGAGTAGCGTATATTAGTTTGCCGATTATCATGTCGATCGTCCAGAACATGATTCAGATGTACAAATGCATGCCAAAATAATTGATGAAGTGAGTTTGGCTTGCTATACGTTATTCAGGGGGCTAATTATAATAATTATAGACTTTATTAAGCACCAATGGGGCCACCAGATATATATTACGCCTTTCCATCCCTACCATGATATCGATGTGCCCCATTGGTGCGCCATAAGAGAGGCGATAGATAAAAATCATAATTAGATTCAACACTCTATCAGCACAAATATGGGAAAGCGAATATGTGAGTTTAGTTCTATATTTTGGAATGCGATTAAGTTTAATCCTTCTAGTTAACTGGGTTGTCTATTTCTTGGATCTCTTTACGACTTTCTAGACACAATGGAGCAAGAACTAACAACAAACTTGATCTTTCAGGAATACCAATATCACACACGTTGAGCGACCAGGAGAACTATGTCTAAGGACAGAAAGACATAGCCCGCAGCAGACGGCCGGCGAATCGAACGCCAATATGGAAGACACTGCCGGACGATCCAAGCATTTTGGGACCATGTCCAACAGTATCACTAACTAGCGCCACGGGTCTTCATCGAGTACTGCACGTCCGAGGCGGGGAGAAGGGATCTCGGGGAGGCTTCTACTGGGCTCTTGGAGGTCATAGCTACAATAACGACTTAGTCGATCCCAAAGCCAGTGACAAGGGAAGACCCTATTAAGCTCAAAGCCTGGGTTGACAACCACGGGCTCATAACAAATCTCGATATGAGTCGGAGTGTGGAGGACTTGAGTGATATACCGATAATCGACCCGATACCAGTCAAGAACACCTGGCAGACGTCTGGTAATAATGCGGCAGACTTAGAGAGCCCCAAAGAAGACACTTCAAAGCTAAGGGCAGAAAGAAAATTGAGGAACGACGCCCTCATCATTGAGCTTCGACGCAAAGGAGATCAGAGCACACTGGCAAAAGAAAACAAAAAGGGTAGATTTGAAGACGACACGGTGCAAGATGAGTCGGACGGAAAAAGGAGGGGCTGGATTAAACTCTCTCAGGCTGGGAAATGTGGCAACAGGAGTCGGGAGGAGAGCCTCCAGATATCACGATACAGTATGTGGCAAACCCTGGGAAGATCAGGGTAGTCGGAGAGGTCAAAACTCCCTGGACAACCTATCATTTGCCGCCAAAACTAACAGTGGATGTCTCCGTCGTTGAAGATCTATCACTGCGATTTGATGCTATCTCCCAAGTTGAAACAGACGCGGTGCTTTCCAATGCTTAATCCAGTCTGAAGCTATCAATCCAGATTCAATCACACCAACCTTTGGGAAATGCCTCGGGTGGTGAAATATTTTTGACGAACATTGGTTACGGGAAAACAGACCCTGATGGTAAGCACTCCATTATTGAACATCCGTTACCACAATCCGATCCTATACCAAACTGGAGGTTAGTTAGAGACCCATGATGATAACAAGGATGAGTATCAGCATGGGTACTACAAGCCTCAGGTTTGTTTAACAGCGAGCATGACCCTAGAGACTTTTATGACATGGACGGTGACGATTGCGAACTAATATCACAAGACGTGTGACGAAGATAAGAGAGCAACCCAGTAAGACCTCTAAGTCCTTCGGCTGATATTTAATGCGCAAGAGTTAAAACCTAATATAGTCTACAGAACTTCAAAAGGCCTTAAAGTCACACCTGTCAGAACACTGCGATGGGAAGACGTGTCAAAAACCCAGGAATTCTTCAAGTTTTACCAGCTAGGTACAGTGTCCTGACCATACATTTCCGGTGGTTCGAGATGCCGCAGCTGAGACCATAACAGGCACATAATCTACCAAAACTGATCCTTGTTATACCTCTATGGACAAGATATTTCATAAGAGGGAGGATGGAATACTCATGACTTTCCATTGATTCCTCGTTTCATATTTTTGCCCTACTGAGATACACAATATCCATATATCTAAGAGATAGAGGTCTATATGAGATCCCAACGCCTCCATCGTGCAGACAAATACCACCTGCGAGGACTCTATCGCCACCGGTCCCGGTGCTACCTGTCAAGTTTACCGTGTGGGGTCATACATTTTTGAGTAGGCCGGACCAGATTGATCATGTTGCTAGGTGACAGTACAAATATGATCCCAAGACATTTGATGGGATCTGGATCAAGGCCGGTCATATAGTTGTGAACTTCACCGAGACTATCGATAAAAGGATAGAACACTTTAGAATGCAGATGCACGAGATCTCTTGGTCCATGCCCGGTTTTGATAAATTAATAAACGATGCCTGAATGGGAGGACAATTTCACAGACTTTGGAAGGCCTACGATAATGTCCAGTGCAATAAAAGAAAGACCGAGGATGCTATGGTAGATATCAAACAACTCTGGGGGAAAGAGGGAGAATATATACTCAATCATTATGGTCCACCCGTCGCTTAGGGCTATGCCCGCAAATTGGGCCAACTTGTCAGACTGGTGCCACAAGGGGATATAGCCAGACAATACCTGAACTTTCGCGCGTACCATCGTATCCTTGAAGGGGGCGCGAGGTAGTATAAAGGCGGATGGGGTCACCACCGGGAATGTTATGCGTGTGTTGCAAGGCTTTCGCCGGAAAATAACCAAAAACAGGCATTTAAGGGGACCCTGCTATGTTTCGCTCGGTTTTCGGCCTTTTTTGTCGTGTCTTTAGTCTTAGGTGTGGTCGGTGCCTCCCTCCCCAAAAGGGGCATATCACCATGTCTGAACCGTCAGTGTCGTCCGTGCCGCCAGTGGTGCCAACTGTGGTGATGCTACGAAGATAGCGGGTTTACCGAAGAATCAAATTCTTCTAATTCTGTGGGTAGTGGTGGTGGGCTCTGGTAATCTTGTTAGCTGGGTGGAGGGGATCCACGAGAAATTCCTAATATTATACGGATCATACGGAAGAAGCAAGAGATACGAGAGGTCTGAACAACTTCAAGATTCTGGGGCAAATCCTTTCTCAATAACTAATCCATCCTTGATTAGCTCTCGATTTGACAAAAAGAACATAATTAAGCAACTTCCACAAAATTGGATCGACGTGAGCTACACCGTTAATGCATTTGATGATAATGTCACTAATACGATGTGCTGTTTGGTTCCAATTTCATCTGGGCTGTCTCCAACTTCTATTTCTCCTTCTCCTCATTTTTTTTTACCAAACTACTTCTAACCAGACTATATCCATCTATCAGCAATCTATCTTATGCTTACAGTTCTCTCTTTCTCCCGATGAATTGGGTATAATGTATTCCATACCTGTTATCTGGTCTTCTTCCTCATCGCACCTTCTTCTTCGTCCTTGTAAGTATGAAAGATAAAAAAGGAAAAATAAAAATAATGGTATATATGGGCTAACAAGCGTCTAGGCACCTCCACCACAATTATCACCAGGGTCACCACCAATTACCTTGTGCTGCTGCGCCTGCTCCTGCGCCTGCTCCCACCATGGCTTCCGGGAAAGTAAGTGATATCTAAGGTGACTAATGTCCAATACGCACTGAGGAGAACACTAACATAGGGATAGACCGTTCAAGTTTTCAATATGGGCGCTGGCGTCCATGTTTCGTTCGCGGCTGGTCCCCCAGTCAGACCCGAGTTCCAAGAAGAATGAGGAGGAAAAGAGGAAGGCCAAGGCCAGGATGTAGACGATTCGTAAGTTTTTCATCTGAATTACATAATAATGTCCATCATATTCTGAACATTCTGAGATGTTATTATTTTAAATGAGAGATATTCAAATAGGATTAACGGCTTACACGATTCCGTACAGGGTATGCGAAGGCTAGGGAGCATTTTCTTTCTTTATCATTCCAACAACGCGGACAAACCGCTCGGTCCTAAAATATATACAGCGAAAGATTGCTTGCCGGCGGCGGACCATACGGAGGACACCTGTGGAATTGTGATCTCCGACGCACCAGATGAATGCGAACCTAATTCTCGGAGTCCTAACAGAGAAAGAAACAGATTGTTATATACAATGACTCATACCGCAAAGTGTGCAGAGGCAAGGGAACCCATAAACTGGATATTTAACTATGTCTACGGCGATATATCCGCGTTCCATTATCTCATTTCACTCTTCTAGCCAATCGAAATGTAGTGTTAACAGTGCTAAAAAGTCATCCAAGGAGGCACTAACATATACCGTCTTACTGGATCAACCTCATATCACGAGAACGTTGCACGCCCGTCAGACGAGCAAAGTCATGAAGACGTTGCAAAAAACAAAGGTGACCGAAGCTATAGAGGACGTTCAGATAGAATCTCTCGGAGACTCCCTACTCCTAGGGAGCTCCTGGCGGATTTCTCCCACGCCTGCTAAGCGAGAGCTCCACCCACAGAGATAAATAGCCTGAGCTTGATAGAGAATTCAAGCTTCAGGGAACTTCAGCTCCCATAGAATCTATCAATACCCAAAGTCCTTCTACCATCACTCGAGGAGTAGCGGTGCACATCCAGCCATTCTTTGCACCTGGATAGTTCTTTGATGGCGGATTCGCCAATGACACAAATAGCTACACGTAGAGGAATTTGAACCTATTGAGTCGCATTTGGGACCTTTTTTATATAATGATTATATAGAAGATCACATTACATTTGAACATTAAGACCATTGATAAATAGACGTTCTTCCTTACTCAAGTTTCAGTTGTAATAAAGAAATATCCCAAAGACTCCTACAATTTAGCTCTTACATCAGTGTCTTCCAACGAGCATATTCCTGTTCTATAACTCCTTAGTTGCTTCCGTAGGATCTTCCCCGTCGGATTCCTAATGATGCACGTAACTTCCCAAACTCCACCTCTGAGCTTCTTGTAGCCGCTGACCTGATCATCGATATCTTTATGGATCTCGCGAAGTGCCCGCCTTTTCTCGGAAAGTGCTTTGAACCGCTGCTTCAAGACAACATATGCGGTGGGCAATCCCGTTAACTGAGCCTCTTCCCACACTGACCCCACTGCTGATTCAGTAACATGTGGGTGTGAGTTTAGGTGTGCTTCGAGTTCTGTCGGGCTGACCTGGAAGTTCTTATACTTAATCAGCTCCTTCGTCCTTCCAACGATGGACAACAGTCCATCTTCCGTGATGGTGCAGACGTCGCCAGTATTGTACCATCCTTGAATGGGGAATGCTTTCCGGTTCGCTTCTTCGTTCGAAGCATAGCCCCGAAAGATATTGGGTCCGCGTATCCACAGCTCTCCTGATCCTCCTTTGGGTGCGTCTCGAGTTGAGTGCTCTTGTTTTAGCACCGCTTCAATATTCGGAAGTAGATATCCAACGACACCATCTGGAAGATCCTCATGAAGTCTCTGGTATGCGATATAAGGCGCTCCTTCTGTCATGCCATAGAGCTGGATTGGCTTCCATGGTGCTCGACTCAGAAGTTTATCTATTAGATCTTTCTTGAAAGGTGCCCCGCCATAATTGATGATTTGAGCACTGGAGAAGTCGTATCTCTCACATATGTCTGTGTTTGCTAGAGATAGCACGATAGATGGCACACCCTGAAAGCTTGTTGCTGAGTTCGAATGTACGAGTTGCCCAAAAGTGTCGAGATCAAAACTCGGCATTGCATGGTGCATCATGCCTGTCCATGGGCCAAAGAATAATGGCATTGTCGTCATGCCTATATGTACGAACGGCGTGAAGGCGACGGTTCGAGAAGACTTGTGAAATTGTTTAGGGTCGTGAGCATATAGCTGATAGCAATTGGCGACAAAGTTGTAGTGCGTCAGCTCTGCGCCCTTCGGTTCGCCAGTCGTTCCAGAGGACAGATGTATGGATGCTAGCCGTGTGGATGTATCCTCCCAATGTGGGATTGGGAGACTCGCCTCTGCCATAAAGTCATCTGGCAGATGCTTGTACCCTTTGGCCTTCTTAACTGCGGTGATGACTTGTGGTCGCTCCCATACAACACCTTTTTTGTGCAATGTGTCCCTTGCGTTTTCAATCGCTTGTTGAACTTTATGCATGACTTCCCCATAGGCAATAACAAATCGAGGTCGCGAGACACACAGTCCATGAGCTATCTCCGCGGGCTTTAATGCGTGGTTAATCGGGCAGCCCGTACCTCCAGTCCATAACACTGCGTGGAACACTTCTATAAAATCTACAGAATTCGGAATGATGATCGCACATCGATCACCGTCTTTAGCGTTTAAAACGCATCGTAAGCCTTGAGCTAATCGTCCGGCGTGTGAACGAAGCTCTCCTAGAGTCAGACTGCGGTTTGTTAGGCTGTCCTTGACGATTAAATGCGATGGATGAAGTGGAGGTGTGCACGCGCTGGTATGTAGAAGCTCTGTTAGGTTGACATTTCGGGGAATAGATATTTTAGCTGACGAGCTGTACACATGCTGGAGTTCCTCGCTGGACATGGTTTTGATTATGATGATTATTTGATCGTAGATCACGAGACGTAAAGATGTAACGAGAGGGAGGGATTACGAAGATCTCATTCCAGATGAGAACTTTAAGTCTAAAGTACGTTGCCGCGAGATAATATCCCTAAGTCTATAGTGACTAGATGACTAAATGAATGATACCTTAATAGTCGCTCTACCCCATAGGCATGATCAGGAACCCGGTTAAACATTAGCAAATGCCACTTATGCACATCCAGACGGATAAAGCTTTGGAACGCACATCCCGAAAGTTCTAATGCAAGAGAATAATCCCTCGTCATAGCCTAGTAACGGGTCAATCTCGGGTGTGAAGTGTGATAGTGGCAATAATAGTGGTGGTCTCGTCAGATAACCGACTCACAAAGAATACATCTAAAACACCTGACTCGAGGGCAGGGGCTCCACGTCCTCTTCTCGATTCCCACAGGCTAATGGTTAGTATCGATGATCGCACAGAGCACGATGTCATCGCGGCGTAAGTGCTGTTGTTTGCGTACTTTTGAATTCCGGAACCCTTATCGCTCGAATCAATTACCCAAAATCGTTACTCTTCATTGCGGGTGTAACTTCGCAGACTCTTTGACCCACAAAGATGGAATTCCACGGATTTGAGGTCTACCAAAGGGCCAGACTTCCTACCTCCAGGGGATATACTAGACTAATGTCTCGACATCAGTGACATCGCCCATCTTAAGGTCCCATGAATGTGCTGAGCACGAGGCGGTCGGTCTTTAGTTAACCGGTTCGCTTGTATCCCAGTGACAGGCCTTCCAGCACATGGTGACAGACATGGGGCTAAGGTTACCCCGGCAGGTGACATGGAGAAATCCATCAGACGGGATAGTACCCGTTTGTCGGGCCTTACCACATTTCACAACGTGTTGCAAGCGACGGATGTTTGTATCTGCTTCAGAATCACAGAAGTTGCGCAGCAGTACTCGTTAGTTTGCAGAAGCTGTACTCCAGTATAGGTATAATGTCAATGCATCCCAACTGATAACCGCTTACCCCACGGCATTAGGGCCTCGTAAGGCGCCTAGTACATCGCAGAGGTTCTTGCTGGTGCTATGGAATATTATAGTGTAGAAGAGACACCCCTCCTAAATTATTGAGCTATGTTACTTTCCCATGGAAGCTAGCAGTGCTAAGTCGCGAGGATAAAGGATTAAGAACCGGAGGGATGACCGCGGCGATACGTACCCCTGGATTAGAGCAGGGATCAATGCAACTAGTGACTTCAAAAAAAAAAAAAAAGAGAACTTTTCTGTTCCAATTTTTACAGAAAAGCTCCCGAATCACTGAGCTGCACGTTTGATTTATTCCTTCGCCCAGTGCACAGGCTAGCATCACCCCACCGATGGAGAGGGCTGCTTCTATGCCCACTTATGAACAATAACCACACACACCTTACTGGTTATGATACATAGTGCTATGGAGATGGCTTCATTCCAACGCTGGCACCAGTAACAGTCGGCAATCAATCGCGGTAGTGTTCTGAACCGAAGCAACAGCCCCAGAAGTTTGACTTTCAATGGTTCCACAGCTTGTGATGTGACTTGGAGGCCTCAAAACTTAGCCCCAAGCGCAAACATCTGTCGTTCCATTAGTCCCGCCAATAGAAATATATTTCCATTCCATTAAAACGGAACCTATTGCATTCCTGTCCCACCTCAATTGTCGGGTGCTTGCTGCTCATGTTAGATGCTTCTAGGTCTTCAGGGTCTCATTCAGTATTATCTCCGCGCAGAGTCGGCTTTGAAACCACAACCACGACGCTCAATGCACGAGCATTAGTGCGGAATCCCTCCATCCTGTTTCTCACTTAAGGCAAGTAAATTATATTCATAAACAGCAGTGTTCGAAGAGGGCTATGACCTCCACAGAGGGAGAAGGAAACTTAGCCATTCAGTTTCAGTGTCTCCGCTGTGATATAATATTTCTTCTTCGGCTGTTACCCCGTATACCAGAGTTATTCCTCATAGCGGAAAGGGTGCGCGACAAAGAATATCAACAGATCTCCATCTTGTTCATATCAACCATGGCACCAACAGCCACTCCACCCCCGCCGACCCCGAATTTCCTTAAGCTTTCCTTCCCTGCCCCTCGTGTATTATTGGTGACCATGTCACGCGAGGAGAGCCTCAATTGTATGAATACGGCTTCTCAATGGGAGATGGACGCAGTCTGGAAATGGCTCGATGACGAGCCTTCACTGTCAGTTGCCGTCATCACAGGTGCAGGAAAGAAGGCCTTCTCTGCCGGAGCCGACCTGAAAGAATGGAACAATTCTATGCGAGAAGGCGCAGACTGCCGCAATCGGGTTGGAAATGCACCAGATTTCAAACCGCTCAGTCGACGACTGGGCAAGAAGCCTGTCATTGCAGCCGTCAATGGTTTAGCGCTTGGCGCAGGTACCGAGTTCGTAGTTAACTGTGATCTTGTTGTTGCAGCAGAGACTGCGTACTTCGGTTTGCCTGAGGTTAAGAGAGGAGTTTCTCCTATCGGTGGGTGTCTCCCACGACTTATCCGAATTATTGGCCTCCAACGAGCATCTGAATTCGCATTGGCTGGGCGCAACGTGAGTGCGCAGGAAGCTTTGACATGGGGGCTCGTCAACAAAGTCGTTCCACAGTCTGAAGTTGTCAATGAAGCGGTCAAATATGCAAGTATGATTGCTGAGAATAGCCCTGATGCCATCATCTGCACAAGAGCTGGGCTCAGGCAGGGATGGGAAACAGCATCTGTGGAACAAGCTGTCGATATCACACTGGAGAGGGAATTTATGGAACTGCAGAAAGGAGATAATATTCGAGAAGGCCTGAAGGCTTTTACAGAGAAGAGATCTCCCAGATGGACAGGAAGCCGGCTGTAAAACAGGTTTTCCACAATAAAGATATACTAGGTCACCAAACACTCCCTTATACTACACATGAAAATCCTTGTCTTCTTACGTCTGAACTAGTTTACTTAACTATATTTTTGGTCTCATAATGGTCAAAGTTGGTGTGCTGGAAAGAAAGTTTACGTTATATCTATCATAACAGGCCGGACGACATCATAATGCCCCATCAAATGGTTGTCGCCCCCGACGATTACTTCTCATTGTGGATCCTAATTCCCAACATGTCAACAAGCATGAATGGAGCCTCCTTCTTTCCATCATCAGTTCCAGAAAATGGTGATTTACAACTCTCCTTTACTCCCGGACAAGGTGGCTTTCAACGGCCCAATGCATGAATATCCACTTCAAACGGCAGTGAAGTGCCATACTGCTTGTCTCACCCTCTCTTCCTGTCTACATGAATAATTCTCAGTGGGATGGAATCTCCACCTGTATCGGTGTTCAGTGAAGATGCGCGGGGTTCTTGTGGAGAATCATGTCTCAGTTAATGTCAGCGTGCTGCCGGAGTATAAAGTCCCCTCCCCGACTCTCCCATGGGCTATTCCTCTATTCTCCCGTTTTTCTTGACGACATCTTTTGTTCTTCAGTTCGTGCAAAATCCTTATATGCTCCTATCTTCCTTTCAGTTTACATCCTCTATATATTCCACTCTCGTTGGGATGATCAAGCAATCTGCTCTACTTCGTCTTTCTGTTCCACAGATATATACCAGTATGAGCTGTTCTGTTCGCTTTGCTGGAGACAAGGGGAGACCAGTCCTCTGTATATTCTCTTTCATCAAGGCTCTCTTGAACACAGTCTTTCTTTCAGTCGAGTTGGCTCTGATTCAGATCACTCTCGACGAAGATAATCCAAATGCGAGACTTAAAATTCTCTAGGGGAGATTTTGATATTTTAAAAGTGAGTTCTAACTATGTGATTCCAGCAATTTACAGTCGATACTTCACTGCGACGTTACCCACCATACAGCTGAGTGCTGTTGCTGACCCATGTTTATCATATCAGTTGTACTATCTTCATGTGATCCGAATGTTCGATAGCAAGTTGTTTGAGGAAATAACCATTATACTCCGAAACACCGCTGCAAGGATCTCCTTGCTGTATCCAAGTAGCCATCTGTCATCATGGACAACATTGGAAGCCCGGCAAGAATAGAACCTCCGTATAGGACAAGCGAGCATTCGGGAACATAACAAGGATTACAACAAGCAGACCGTGAGCATCCGGCAAGCATTTATGGTGGACTGGGAAACAAGTCGTTCGGCAATTGTTGCTTATCTTCCATATCTGGCTGAGCTGCATGAGACGGGAAAGGTTGACCTGAATGCGAAAAGAGTCTTTAAGGGCAAGGTTAGCAGACTCCACGCGGCTGAGTGAACAGATTAATTCTTCCCGTGGATTATCCTATCTCCGCATCAGTCGTTGTCTCTATATACTGTGAGATGCTACAGAGTCGACAGTCTCTACAACTTCGAGTCTCAGTATTATATTGGCCATCCACCATTTCAAAATATATATTCCTTCTCCCTCTTACTGGGCCATCTACTTCGATCGGCCCATGGGAGGGTTGGTCCCGGTCCTGGATACATCACCACAGAATTACGAACCATCTGTATTACAACTGGAATCATGTTTCAAGTTCTCGATAATCCGGATTATCCAGAGCGAAGATGATTGTATCAACATACATATCTGAATACCAGAACCGTGTGCGTGCCTTTGTGTCCATATATATATATACACATTCCGGAGTTTGATTCCCTCGTATGGCTTTGTCAAAAATTCAAATCCAGCAAGGGGAAACTATATATACATTGCAGGAATCTCAGGTCACATTGTTGTCTCAGAAAGCAGCCGATGCCAATAGACGGATCTCCGCGAAGAGGGCTGTCTGGTTCTGACCGTCACAGTCTTGCAGACCCCCTGGATGAGTGGGATGGCATGCTTGGCCTGGCCTAAGATGACTTTGACTTCAATGACCTCGAGGGCGTCTTCTCTGGTCCTGAGTAGCCTCCTAATCACAGCGATCGCCTCTTAGGCACCCTCGAACCCGGGGTTCGAGGGTCGCAACATGACAATCTCACGCGCGGATCGATCTACGACTTCTCTTCCCACCAAAACAGCGTCACTAACCCATCGGATGTCATCGTCCCGCAAAATACCGAACAACACGATATCTACTTGTCTAGCATGGAGCAATGGGAGCATCTGAACGATAACCAACATGATATCGATCAGTCCAACAGCGAGAATCCCAGGAGTCATATCAATGGATTTCAGAAACGTGAAATTGTCTTTACTACCACACCATTCTTAATATAATGGAGCATGCCCATATCAATATCTGTCTCAAAACTGGTCAGCATCGGCTGATTACAGTCTACAGTCGACGACCACCAGGGGCATTTCTGAGGAAGTGACTGAGCACATGTTACCCGGATCATACATGAAGTTGAATTTCTATCTGGCGACTTCAGACAAACAGTGGAACCCGACCACTCATAAGACTGCCTACGACGATTTTCCTGGGATTGGAATCCGCACCATTGTTTGTTGTCGAATATGAATAGAATTTTAATGTCAAATGACCAATGACCCTTCTGCCCGGAAGACATGGAGACAAACTCCTGGACAATCTGTATCTTGTCAGAAACATCTGGCCGGAGAAATAATGAAGGGAACAACTCGACAGCGTTCTCCTAACTGGATCTCGCAGAAAAATATGGAAGACACTACACTCTTTTGAACCCTAATATATGGGCCATTGACATTTTCGAATATGTGGCTGCAGGCAGAGAATAGACTTCGAAGATCATCGTGTCTGATCCACAACAGAAAGATCCGTCCAGAGGCAACGGCTTCGAGATTTGAATAACTGGTTTGACCTCATCTTTGGAGACGCAAGGGACTTACCCTCCGCGAGTGATGACCTAGAAATAGCCAGACTTCCAACCCCGCGACCGGGGGATGCTGTGCTATTGTTATTGTTATTCTTCCCTGAGCCGGAGGAATACGAATTGGAAGACGTCGGCAAGCGAGGGAACTGGTATGGCATCACCCGAGAGTACTTCGATTCAGACGGTGATCAGGAGCCGAAGTGGCCCAAACTGGATACTCCGTATTTATACTCGGGTTTCCACCGCTGTCCTGGTTTCCTAACCCTAATCGACGATGAATTGTATTGTTGTATCTTTGATCAGTTAGTAGGAAATGGTGATGCCAACAAGTTACCGCTGCCCAGCTTAACGGATTTCCACGCTGACTGCAAGAAGTACGGACCCCAGGTGAGGCGGCTTTTACTCCACATACTCTTTTGGTTCGACTCATCGTTGCGAATGCCATGGACGAGTGCCAGTGATCTAGAAACCTTCCAATTTCCAGGTCAAGCAGGTCATCACGGGCAGGAACAAGAAGGGTGACAGTGACTTGGCAGTCATTAGGTTTATCAATGGACTATGGAGAGCAATATTATAACGAGTGGATCAATATAATAGCATCGACAATGGTGGACAGAGCTCAAGCCACAAAGCTGGCAATACACAAAGCAGTATAACCATAAACGCCGTCTTCTACGCATAAGCCTCGGATGTTTTGTCAACATGAATGTGAACAACGCGTACATTATGTATTATCGGAGCTGGAGCTCCTGATGCTTGAATTCCTAGCAGGCGTGGGAGAAATCCGTCAGGAGCTCCCTAGGAGTAGGGAGTCTCCGAGATGTATCAAGTTAAATAGTTCGCGTTTCGATTTCCTCGAAGAGGACGTTGAGCTTTTAGCACCTTGTATGGCAATAGGCAAATGAGTTCAGTCGGGTGATCAAGCTCTTCAACATGCTTCTGTACTTCGGAGATCATAGGAACAAGATCGTTGGTGCTGCTTTGATTCTATCCAGTTTATTTCGTGGTAGCAATCTTTACTTGTCGCAAAAAGCTGAATGGGACAGTGATAGAAGCATCCCCTGAGCTCCCCAGTGTACGTCGTTAGCTTAGTATAGATACCTCAAGGGATTCTGGATCAATCCATTTACGAATACGTCTACTCAGCATCCAGAATCTCATCCTGGGATATCATTATAACAACTGGTTGTTAGGTGGCTTCATTTTCAAATGAAAGTTGAAATGTCGATACTTGAATATACTCTTACATAGTCTAATTAAAAACCGAGACAACATTTCAATCCCAGCATCAAGTCCTCAAAGACCACTACCGACAACGAGGTGATTGTTTCATCCCCTCATGATAAAGAAATTGTTTGCTATTCATGACCACAATAACATAGATGTAGAGCTCGAAAATGACTAGATTGGAAATGGACCTTTGAAGATGTCACAGGTTATTGAACTCTTGGACGAACTGCTCTGGTCAGAGCCGATGCAAGCTATGTGGCCGTAGTCATAAGTAATATTGCAGTTCCAGAGCTCAAGGAAACGCTGCATTTGGAACAAAGAAGAAGTAATTATTATGATGTACACAGAACATGACGACCAGCCTTGGGTATCCCGAAAGGAAGAATAACTAGATAACCGGCAAACAATCCCGAGATACAAAACTCGCCATAAAACTTGCTATTGAGAACGATAATGAAATTCGTTACGGCCGTCAAAGACATAGAAATGCAAAGCCGAAGGCGAGAAGCTCACGAGGATTGAGATTCCAATTTGCGCAATAGACTACCCTCAGCAAACTGACTTTGTGGGGTGAGGTCAAGCAATGGTCTCGTGGAATGGCGGTGGCCGGAAGCGACGCCATGTCCAGTCCCTACATCACCCTGAGCAGCTGTGAGTTTGTTGGAACGAGCGAGAAGACTGTTTGGTGCAAATTGGTTATCGGGAGAGGTCACACGGGAGTCCACCAACGTTGGGGAAACGATACCGGCACCATGCTTCTGACTGCGAGTAGTATTGGAGCGCTTAGGTATACCAGCTCCTGGATGAGAGATGTTTGGACCTTCATCGAGAAGCGTGGAGGCAACGGGTTGGGCTGGGCGTCTCCAAGTTGTCGCACTAGGAATCACGATTGCACCTGGCGGCAGCTCAGGGCCAGTTGCAGCGTCGACAAGAGGAACACCAGGGGCTACTGCGACGCCATGGCCTTTACGGACATGTTGCGGCGGCTCCTGATAGACCGGTGTCAGGTCTACAAGAGGCTTTGGCTTTTGACGAGTTGAAGTAGACCGTCTAATACCGGAATTACCAATATCGGGCTCTTGGGTAGAGCGCATAGTGTTTGTGCGGCTATTGACATGACTTGACGGGTTGCTGAATGGATTGTGGGAGCACGGTGGAGATGCTGTCGGACTGAGGGCACTCAGTAAGCCATGAGGGGAAAACGGACCTTCGTCCGCCTTCCTTTCCTCTCTCTCACGCATTTCTCGCTGCCGCTGACTGTAAGTCCTTCCCAGGAGTCCTGTTGGCGAAAAGGTCGCATCTTCAGCATCCTGGGAAGAGTCGGTCTTCAGAGTCGCATCTTTCCGGCGGTGGGAACCGAAATCTTGAGTATCGAGACTGAGGTGGTTGTGGAAAAGCGGAGTGTGAACAGGTGGACGATCGCTTGTATTGTGCACATGCTGCTGGTAAGGCGTTAACTCGGCAGAAATATCGTTTCGAGGACTATGAGCTTGAGACGTCTGGCTAGGATCTTTATTTTTCTGACCCTCGCCCAAGACGTTGACTAGATACCAGCTTCGCCATCTCTGGACAGCTTTGTACCACTGACTAGCTGCTTCACGGTCATTAGTAGCGAAGAAGTGAACAAAGTTCTCCGTGCTCAAGAACATGCTTGACTTTTGCTGGCTCTTAACAGCGAAGCATACTTTCTTGGGAGGTTTTATCTTCTTCTCTAGTTGACGCGGAGTTGGTGTGTAGATATCGAAATCTGACAGGTGACAAATATTCGATTGTTCCTGTCCTGGCTTTTTGGCCATTACAACTTGGCCATCTGCCCGAAGTGTGACATAGCGCTTGTCCCATTTCCCTGGTCGTTGGGAATGGTATATGTGGAAGGTCACTTCCTCGGGTTGTTCTTCCGGAACGGCCTTGGCATCGAGTTCTTCTAACTCGGAAGAAGTAAAAGAAGGCATGATAACCAGAGAGTTCGCACTATCATAATCCCAAGAATTCAGGACATCACGGATATGTTCATATTTTCGCAGCGGTCGCTCAAGCCCAAGTTGAGAAAATGATTCGACTAGGATGGATCTTGGAGGATCAATCGGCTCGGAAAGGCACTCGGAGGCCAAGGAGATGAGATCTTGAGCGCAAGTGGTAGGTGTTACTGGCAAGATGATGCCAGACTCATTGCATTTCACAGTCACCTTTCTCTCACCAGCATTCACAGCGGAGATGGGTGCATCAATGCCTGGGACGATGCCTCCACCACCACGTTCAATATTCCTGCCTGATGATCCGTCATCTGTTACGGTCGCATATGTCTCAGTCGCTTCCCTCTGAGAATGCCCATGGCCCCTCAAACGCAGTGAAGGCATCCGGTCTCTCCACGAAGTCCTGTGCAACTCTTTGCTGGTAGAACATTCCCCATTCATGATATGTTCTGTGGCGCGTCCTGTTTCCTTCCTTCTTTCTTTATGTTTATTGCGATCTACTCCTTCTGTCTGTCCCTTTGCTGTCCGCATTTTCTCAGGTGGAGCCTGCCTTGCTTCTGCGGCTGTCAGCTTCTGCATAGCTTCCCTTCTGTAGCGCTCTCGTGCCGCAGAATCTTCTTCATCGTCGTCATCATCGTCTTGGTTTTCTTGCGAACTATCAGGTCGTCCCTTGGCAGGAGTCTGCAGGCTCGAAACGTTCCGCCGGCTTCCGATCTCGCATCGATCAGCATTGCTTGCATCTATACGTGATGGATCGACCGGCTGCGGCAATTGAGGTCGAGACTCAGGGAGAGGCGGATGATTAACAGTTGATGGCTTTGGGCGTCTATATCGAGACATGCTTCGAGCAATGCTTTCGTTGTGGGGCATCTTCTGAGATGACTCAGACTTCGGATCGTTTGCTGTTGTGGCGGAGGTAGGATAACTTCGATGGACCTGAAATCCAAGTGTCGTACTAGTCTCCTGCTGCTTTTTCGCAGCAGCTTGCCTTACCGACCGATAACGGGAGAACTTTAAAGGTGGTTGCCCTTGGGTATTGGTTGGTGAACTTATCGTACTGGGTTGAGGCTCCATGGTTGCAGTTCTAGTGATGGTCGTTCGTTTAACGCGCTGCGACACGACACATTGTATGAAGGATGATGCGAAACGGTCACAATCACCCTATATACAATGATCCCGTCACCATTCAGCTGACTCTAGATGGCAACGTAATCCGACTGCTCCAAGCCTTTTAGAAGACAGTCCAGTCGAGATCTTTTATTGCGCTAACTTCAAACCGGTCGGGCGCTGACGTAGTCTCTCACGTACTCAACTCGATCGATCCGGATGCGATACTGACTTAGTAACAGCAGGCTCTCAACTTCAGTGCCTTTCCAAAGTAGTGCACACTGCTATTTAACAGGGTGGAAAGATGTGCAGATGAACAAGATCAATTATGGACCGTGTAATGCACGGACGTCTTGTGAAACGGACGGATCCTCCTCAATTTACTTTTTTTAATTTTCGGGTCCTACCGTGCTACTCAGCCAAGATCATCCAATGTGATGCAAGCATAAGGGAAAAAGAACAGAACACAAGTGACCTGCAAGGGATAACTGTTTCCTGAAGGGTAATTGATTGTAGTTAGCTCGCTGTCAATACTACATTATTTGTTGCGGAATTTTAGACTGTTCGATAGGTAAATGGGTCCTAGGAGCCGAGAAAGGAGGTAGGCTATTTGACCTGGAGCCTCTAATTTACTATTACTTCATGACTTATATGAGCTTTTTTCCCCTTCTCTCACGAGCAGCTCCTCCTTAGTTGCCGATCATATTGGCTACCGTTTTACGTCACACAAGACCCGAAGACTCCCGACTCACGCCGCCCTTGATGCTAGTGAACTAGTCCAACTTCCACATTTCTGCTTGGTTTCTGAACGAAAGGGCCACTGGAGTTAATATCATCCTTCTATTTATCTATTTCTTGCTGCTTACCACGGAATAGACACTGATACATCATTGGAATCCCAAGTCGCCACTAGGCGCGAACCTTTGGAATTCCCCCCGCCGCAAATGGAGATCTTCTCAGAACGTGCCATTATTCACCAAGCTGCCAACTTCTACCCCGGTTTGCTGCGTCTACACCGTTCTCGAGAGAGATGAGGAATAAGAAAAGTTTACTAGGAGGGATAAAATTTCCATCATAACACTTTTTCTTCATGCATTGATACTTGTGCTTGAATGGCACGAAGCCATGTACTGGGCGCAAAGGCCCTGTTAGCTGATCACCGCAGCTGAATTATTGAGCAGGTATGTATGTACATGCCTTTGGGAATGTGCGTCCGCTTCCCCAGAGGAGGACAATCCCGATTGCTCTTCTCCAGAAGTATTACGCTCCCGACAGGCTCAAGGGAGCGGGCCAAGAATTACCGTTCCTTACTTGCGGAATGCTCTCAGTTCTCTCCTCCTGCGACAAGTCAGTTTCAACATAACTACTTGACTATTAGGGAGTAGACACATACCACCAGGCTACAAAATCCACTGTTCTGATGTCTATTCCGAGGTCCTTTAGCTCCTTGGTAGACAGGTGGCAGTCATACGGTCTTTGGACGGGACTCTTGGGATCATTCCCTTCCTTGTTCCTGATCATGCCAGGAAGCGGCAAGTTTAGGACCTGTGCGAGCTTCTCGCAGATCTCGTATTTCGTCATTCTGTCCTCGGATGTGAACTGCAAGATTCTCGGCATCTCCTTAATCTTCTTTCTGTTACTGAGATATTTGACCGCTACATGAAGGCAGACCCTCGCTACATCCTCCGTGTTAGTCGGATACCGCTGGGCCCAGTCGTCCATCTTGACGCCAGCGTTCTCATCCTGGGCCTTCCATACCGCGTCAATCAGCACGTTCACAGCACTCTCTTCATTCTTCTGCGCCGATCCGTAAAGCACAGGTACGCGGAGGACCACTCCCATGCCGGTTTCACTGGTCTCTTCCAGTACCGCAACTTCACCATCCCGTTTCATTTGACCGTATTTGTTCGTCGGTTCAGGTTGCGCTGAAGCTTCATAAGGAGCCTCTCCCGGACGACCAGGAAAGACGTAATCGGTCGATATATAGATAAGGAAGATTCCACGTGCCGATGTAGTCTGGGCCAGGACACGCGTAGCCTCAACATTGATCTTAGCAGCCTGCTCTGGTTCGTTCTCGCACTTGTCGGGAGAACGGTTCGCGGCGCCTTCAATTGGCCTTGTCAGAAATACGAACACGAAAATATGGTATCTCTAGCGTAGATTCGTAGATATGTCAGCGAGAAACGGGGAAACATACAATGAACAACGATCAATGGCCTAAGATACGAACCGTCAGCACTAATTAATTGACAAGGGGTCCAAATCTGCCCCGCAGATATACGATCCAGGACCAACCAATTGAACCAAGCACGATTCATAGACACTTACTTTGCCTCGTCTAGCAACCTCTTGGCTTCCTTCGGATCCTCCAGATTCGCCTTCATGATCGTAGGCGGGACGGCTCGCGTGAGCCCTTGACCGACAGTAAGCCAGCCAGCACGTTTGAAAGCATTGAGAACCTGACGGCCCAGAAGGCCAGTCGCACCGGTGACGAGGACCGTGTAGGACATCCTTCGTAGCGGCGGAGTTAACTCTTCACACGAAAAAACAAGTGCAAGCAGTGTGAAATGCTTCGAAGACTACTCAACTGTCTCCCCATCCTCGTAGTTTTGCGCGGGACACCAAGCGGCACCATGACGTACAGTTCTAGCAGTTAGTATTTCCCGCTTCCCGCACCTCACCGCCCTACCCCCCAACACCCTCTAGAAATTGAGCTACTTCTGCTTCTCCAACAAATTGGGTTTATCGAATTCAGCGATATGCGTCCCCAGTACGATTCAAATCGGGGCGCGTCGACGGGTCTCAGAATATACGTCGATGGATATCTATCAGTTGAATTGGCCACTGGCTTGCATTTAGCACCCTTTTTGATTCCATTGGCCGGTCAATCTCGTTGACGCGGTCTCGGTATATATGGGCTGTACGGAGGCTATGGTGTATCTCTACAGCTTGACAGAAGAGCTTCTAGCTGGTTAGTTTGAGATAAGGTTCTAGCTAGGCAGGCAGGATATTAATCTGCCCAACAGGGGTTTGTTCTAAAATCGAAGAGATTAATATTAGCATTATCAACCCAAATCTCCACATAATTCAGGTCCTTCTGAATGGACAACTGCTCCACCAAAAGACTCCGTACACAATCTCTACAGAGTTACGCTGAAGAATGGGAAAATATGGGCACTTGATCCTACAGGGGCACAATACGGGTTACAAACCCGATGCATCCGTGGCACTCCATCGAGAAACGACATTCATCTAAGATCAATAGAGAACGTGAACTGGGTTACATCCGACGCCATGTTTATCCAAGACACCCACTGTTCCCTTCCCGAACGATAATATCCCAAATAAAATTGAGAACGAGGAACTGATAATAAGGATTGATGGTTTTATCCTTACCTTCGCTCAAAAACATGGTAAGGCCACCCGCGCCCCAACGTGCTATCGCTTAGTATGCGCTGAAGTATTTAGGTGGCACGGCTTTCAACCACATGCCTGATAAGCTAGAGGCTGGTCACTACGTACTAGTAGTTGATCCCGCCTGTCTCTTTCCTATTATTTATTTCAGCCTTGCCGCGAACACTCTTGCCTGTTCTCTTCACCTTGACAGTCCACACTCAGGTTTCAATAAATACAGTGCAACAACAGCGACATGGAGTTTTGGCTTCGGCGTTGGAGATTTCCTGGAGACCATAAAACTTGCATATGACTTATGGACTCGCTTTGTGCAGGCGCCAAGGGAGTACAAAGCAATCACTGGGGAGTAAGATGGACTACGTCCCTTGCGTTTCTTAGTGCTAATTAATGGCAGAGTCGAATCTCTCCTGAGCGTACTCCACCGTATCGACAGCCTTGATGAAAACGAATTCAGCGAACAGGAGAGGGATGATACGAAGAAGATTATCCAGAGCTGTCAGAATGTCCTTCAGGATCTTGAGATCAAATTGAACAAACTTCGCGTGTTGGCAGTGGACTCTTCCCCTGACTGGAAGGATAAGGCCCGCCAAGCGTGAAAGAGGACCAGGTGGGACCGGCAGAAATTAACAACTTTCGATCGCGAATCGTGTCGAATGTCTCGTTATTCAACCTTATGATGGGCAAGATCAATCAGTATGTTTTAGCGCTTGATCACCCTTGCCTATATAAACTTGCTCGCTTACTCTTTGTCACTGTTTTCAGTCATTATAATCGTATCCTCAATCTCCTAATCTAGAGCTGACATCTGCTGATTTAATGGTACAGAGACCAAGTTTTGGAAATTAGACACGGCATCCAAACCCTCAACCAGAAGCAAGAGGATCAAGAAAGAGCTAAGATCCTATCCTAGATAAGTTCCATCAACCCTTCGGCACGACAGAGTGAGGTCTTCAACTCCCATCAAAAAGGGACGGGGACATGGCTGCTCGAAACAGAGTAGTTTCAACAATGGATCAGCAACAAACAGCAGATTCTTTTCTGTCCAGGCATTTCCAGAACAGTACTCACCTCCATCATCATCAATCACCTAGAGAAAACCTCCGCTGGTCATGGCGATGTTGGACTTATATACTATTTCTGTGACTACAGGGACCAGCAACTCACACTTCTTGGGCTGTACTCAGCGCTTCTCAGACAGATCTCGTAGCGACAAGTCTCGATACCGGAAAACATCCTGTCAATGTACCAGAATCATGGGATGAAAGGGACTCATCCCTCTGAGGATGAGGTTTGCCGGGAACTCAGATCTGTATTAGCTACGTGCTCCAGAGCTTTCATAGTCATTGATGCACTCGATGAATGTCCTATCTCTGATGGTGTCCGCAGCGTTCGTCACCCATTTCTTTGCCAGCCTGTCAGTCTACGCGATCAAACGGGTGTCAATATCCTGGCAACCTCTCGACCTAGCGACGAAATTGTAGCCGATCTCCAGACTAGTCTTTCCGTGGAGATACAAGCCAGTCGTGAAGATATCCAATGCTACATTGACGTGCGCATCGTCGAACTTCCGACTTTTATTCACAAAAGACCGAATCTCAAACAGCTTATCAAAGACCGGATTACGGAAGCAGCTTCTGGAATGTAAGAGAATATCTCTACTACCACGGGTGGAAAATACTCCAATACTCCAACTAATACAGTGAAGGTTCCTGCTCGCTCAACTCTATTTCAATCTACTTCAAGGTGTAGGGAATGAAAAGAAAATTCGAAGCACGATCGAGAAATTTCACTCTGGCTCTCATGCAGACACGTATAAGCATGCCTAACGAGACTGTGAGAAGAATCGAACATCAAAGTGGAGATGCCCCAGAGCTTGCGAAAAGAACGATAGGCTGGATCACGAACACGCAAACGCCTCTCACTGTGGCGGAGCTTGAACATGCGCTCGCCATCGAGATAGGCTCTCCCGAATTTGATGCAACTAATATCACAGATATTGAACAGCTGACTTCATATTGCTGTGGCTTGATCATTGTCGACGAAGAAAAGAGCCATGTAAAGCTCGTGCACTATACCGCTCAGAAATGCTTCGAGAATATGTGGGACGCCTGGCTCCCTGAAATCCATGAAGTGATCACGGACAGCTGTCTGACATATGTGTCATATGACGTATTTGAAGAAGAACGGTTTCAATCCGAGGCCGGGTCTAAGGAACTGTCTGAAGAATATCCCTTTTATCATTACTCGTCTAGAAACTGGGGGCATCATTTTCGCGAACACCCAGGAGATCAATCGCTGGCTCCAAAATTTCTTCAAAGCGAATCTAAGATTTCCGCGTATGACAAATGCGGATATGAGCCATTTACTGGCAAGTGGACGTACAAGGTAAAAAAGACTGGCATAAAAGCAGAGCACGTTGCTGCGTCGTTTGGTCTCGATAATCTGATGCAAAAGCTATTTGAAACAAGCCCAAATAATGTAGAGATACCCGATGACAAAGAGCACACGCCTCTGTTCGTGGCTGCAATTCTCGGCCGTGAGATGGTGGCGAAGGTGCTCTTGGACAAGGGCGCAAATGCTAATGATACGGTACGAAATGGCGTATCTCCATTACACGTAGCTGCGTATTAGGGCAGCGAGGTGGTGGTGAAACTACTCCTGGACAGAGGTGCCAACCTTGATCATATGCTTAAGAATGGCCAAACACCATTATCCTGGGCTACAGCAGAAGGCCAGGCGTCGGTGGCCAAGCTACTCCTGGACAACTGCTTTTGGACAAGGGTGTCAACATCGAATCCAGGAGCGACCAAGAGGAAACCCCACTACATGTGGCTGTATCCAAAGGCCGGTAAAGCAACAATGGCCAAACTGCTCCTAGACAAGGGAGTAAACATTGAATGCAGAAATGCGAGGGGAGAAAGTCCATTACATTTGGCCGCAGGCAATGGCCAAGACGCGATGATCAGGCTACTCCTGGAGAAGGGTGCTGACATTAAGGCAAGGGACGAATATGGCGAAACGCCATTGCATAAGGTCGCCAACGACCCATGGGGCACATGGGCCACTATCCCAGAGCGTCAAGCAGCAGCCAAGGTACTTTTGGACAAGGGTGCTAACCCTGAAATGAGGAATACCAATGAGGAAACTCCACTACATATAGCTGCCTCTATTGGCTATGATGAAATGGGCGAGGTACTTCTGGACGGGGCCCACAGCCATTACCCGTAGCGGCGGTTAATAATGCTCACTTGCATAATAGTGCTGTTATGGGTCGAACTCCTCTGCATATGGCGAGTGCCAACGGCCACGAGTCGGTGGTAAGACTCCTACTTGAACAAGGGGCCGAACCGGATACACCAGATCGGTTCGGAAGGACACCACTATTTGCTGCCGTTTGTGGAGGCCATGCGACTATAGTACAGATATTTCTCAGCTTTTCAGAAGTTGACAGTTGCCACACTGATGTTTGGAGGCTCACGCCTGCTCTTGAATCCGAGAAAGAGAGCTGCATGGGATCAAGCTTCTTTTTCAGCGTCGTGACGAAGAGTACAAGCCGAATCTAGAGGAAGCACCGACGTCTTCCTCTCAGCCTTCTCGGACTTCCCGGTTCTGTGGTGTTTGCCTAAAACATTTGTTGGAGCAGGAAGAGTACTATGCGTGTGAGTCTTTCGATTTGTGCAGGCTTTGTCCTCGAGTAGAAGAGAATAACTGTCCAGTGTGTGGACAGCAGCTAGAAAAGAAGGTCAACAATCTGAAGCCTTCAAAGCTTCTTTCATGCATAGTCATGTAAGATACCTTCTAAGAGGAAGAACGGAAGGGCGAAAATAGAGGAGCGAGAGGCTTAAGAGGTAGCTGATCAGAGGCAGTACTTGGACGAAAGCAAGAAAATTATAACTATGGTTTGTAATGATGGGTTAATGCATGAAGTGTCCCGGTATACGACGTCGAAGCCATCCGTACAGGAAGAACCTGCCAGTCCAATCAGAGAGATGCTTGCTACATGACCTAGTCTCAGTCGAGAGAGGATACGAGATGAACACATCGAGACCAGTACGGCAAAAGACCTGGCGCTTAATGCTCAAAGAGCCATTTGGCTCTAGTATTGTCAGTATCCGAACAAACTAATTGCGAGCCACTCACCGACAGATACCCTTTCGAGGATCGCGAAGATCTCACAAAAGCTTGCTGAACACGACGAAGCACGTAATCTCCATCATCATATTTAGCCTTGTTGAGAGCTAGAACCACGTTTAAAGAGGTGGAGTCGAGGTCTTCCTCGATGCACACTGCAGGAATGTGATCGGCATCGTCCTTGGTATGCGCAACGAATGCCAGCGTCCTATCCAGTGTCTGGTTGTATATACGACTATCTCATGGAGGATCTAGGGCGCGTTTGGGGCCTTAGTTACCAGCACGAGGTTGGTTGTTTACAACATTTACAACATGAAGTGCTCTACATGGACGATCCAGTCGTCATAAGTCATAAGATGGTAGTGTTCTCGGCTTCTGAGGTAGAGTTATTTACAGAAAGGGATAAAAATTTTAGCTAATTTAGGATATAGAAGGTCTGCCAATATAGAAGATTTGTTCAAGAAACATAGTATCACATGGCATGTGCTTTCTATTTAGATCGTTACCCCCAGGAGTAAGCAACGGCTCATTATGATTAGAATTAATGAACCACGATGAGCCCAGGCGATTCGGATGTTCCAATATATTTAAATTTGACAAATGCACATCTCCTCTAGAAACCCGATCTCTGGAAACACCGGATATGCAAATGACCGGATAAGATAGTTCAATATACAAAATTCTCCTTGACTTCAGACAACTCCTAAGACTGAGTCATCTCAATATCTTTTGTAGTCTCATCACCAGATTCTTCCTTGATAGCAACAGCTTGCGAATCCTTCTTTTCGGTTGAAGCGGCCTTTGCCTGCTTATACTGTGCTCGCTCTTCTCTTTTTATTTGTTTCTTGCTTTTAGGCTTTGAAGCCTCAGCATCACTCTTCCGCGAAGGCCAAGTCTGACGGCATTTCTGCTCGTCTTCTTCTGACCATGCGCGTGGAAGTACCGCGAAAAGAAGATAGGAGGTGTGTGTCTTAATCTCGGGCTCGGTGCGATGGATCAAGCGACCTGATTTGTAGGGTGGGATTTGCGGTTTAGGTTGGAGAGCTGCTCCCCTATCCGTACCATTGTCTCCGGTTGTTGTTTGTCCAAGTGGCGTCCCGTCAGTTTCGCCTTGCTCCATAGTCACACGATAATTCTTTGCATGCTCTTCAACAGTGCGCAGCTTCGCAACCGATTCCTCAACTGACTTTGGAAACACAGTTGCACCTCTGATGCCCTCATAATCCAGTCCGATGTACTCCCTGTGCACCTCAATACGCCGATGCTGCACCTCAACCATTGTTATGTTTAGCCACCCGAGTTGTCTCATCGTGGTGATCGTCCGCTGCACTTGCTCGAGGCAGGGTGAAAATGTACATATATGGACGGCGGACGACGGATCGAGAGGAGATTCCAACCCACTAGCAGGCTCACGGACCAAATGGGGAAGAGCCAACCAAGGAGCTGGCAGGTCCAGGAAGATAGCGTTGGCTTTCGGTGAGGTTCCCTTCTTTGGGTCTCCCACTAAGAAACCGTCGCGGTAAACATCACGATGTGTCACTTCCACCAAGCCATCCAAGCCATGCTGTTTGATCTCCTCTTGTATCCTACCGACTCGCTGGGCGTGGAACTCAAAACTGCAGACTTTACCCAGTCGCCTTCGTTTGGCGGGAGATGCCTCTGCGGGGTATCCATTAAACACTGCACGAACGGCAGCATGTGTAAACGATCCACTACCTGCTCCAGCCTCAATAATCCTGCTTCCTGGTCGCGCGCGCAATCTGTGTAGAACATAACTGTAATCGGGCGTATAGACGACCTGCGTTCGATGCGGCAACGACGTAGTCCACGATTCCGGCGTTGGTGGGAGTAAATGAATGAAGCCACTTGATGCCGCAACTGCAGCTTTAGGAGTTCTCACACCGTCCGTTCCTCCCGAAGAATCGATTTCGTCCGCTTTGCGCTTCTGCTGTCTGCGACCTCGGGATCCGGTATCAACTTTTGAAGCGACAATCTGCGAACCCCACGGCTGACCGATCAAAGTGCTATGCGGGTAAGATCCGAATCGAGTGTTTGTCACCTTTCCCTCATCGTAGCCTAGATTTTCGTCGTCATATGTCCTGAGAACGGTCGTGACAAGCTGATCTCTGCGGAGATGAAGGACGGCGAGGTCATCTGGCTGTGATGATTTGCCAGGGGTGAGGAAAGGAGAGGGCATGGTGACGGAAGATGGACCAATATAAAATCGGATTATCTCCCTCTATTTGAAAATCGTAGCTGTCCTCGCAGGGAATAATTAAGGCTGTAGAACCTTTTCCCCGCAAAGTTGACGTCTGCTCAAGATTTCTCTGGAGATAACCCAAAACGGCCTAGATAGGGCTTAGGGCTCGATACTTCTCCGGGTCGCCGTATCAGCTTCCGCAGTTGGGTCAGCGGAGCTGAAGATTGCGGCATTCTGTTTGTCCTGAGTCACCCCTCTCTCTTTAGCCCCTCCTTCAGTACCTCCGCTCCTTTATGCGTTTCTCCCCTCGTCCTCGCGCTCTTTTCCTTACCTCTGTTTTCAAACAGCGGCCACCCTCGACTACTGCCTTGTTTATTCTCCCGAGGATCATGAGCACCTCGCGCCAGCAGCCTCCCTGGCAGCAACCGGCTCTTCATCCGGAAACCGGTTCGCGTCTGCCGCCGTTGAAGATTTGGAACACGTTAACGAGGACGAAGACTCCGTTCATTCCTTTGGACCCGGAGGGGAAGACGGTCACCTGGTATGCTTGCGGACCGACGGTGTGAGTAACGTAGGAAAAAGCGGCGCCTGAAAGTTGCTGGCACGATCCCATATCAAAATATCTAATTTTTGGTTCTAGATATGACGACTCGCATCTGGGGCACGCGCGCAATTATGTGAGCACCGATATCATTCGGCGCTTAATGCGTGACTACTTCAAGTTTCACGTGAAGTTTGTTATGAACATCACGGATGTTGATGATAAAGTACGTTGCTTCAGGACGGCTCGGGTATTGGTGCAACAGGAACTAAATACTCCCAGATCATCCTACGAGGGCGACAGCAGTATTTGTTTTCCGAATTCGTCTCCGCCCACCCGACCGTCGACGACGAAGTCCTTCAGACCGCAAAATCCGCATACTCGGCCTATATCAAAAAGAGTCTGCCGCTGCTCGACCCCCAGCTTTTGCCGGAGAAATATCAGGAAGAAGTGGAAAAGACATATGCGGTCGTGCTAAATGGCGGTCCTTTGCCTGGAAACGAGAAGCCAGGTGATGACGAAGCCAAAGTCAAGATGCACATCAAGACTGTCGCGTCTGCGGCCAAGGCTATCGCGGAGGCGGAGAAGTCTGCTGAAGGCTCCAAGAAGACAGTTGTTGCCGAAAGCTTCTACACCAATGCTCAGGATGTCCTGCTCCCCTACCTGGACTCGCTGAAAGGCTCAACGATTGACGGAGACAACCATGCGATATTCACCAAGCTTACGAAGAAGTACGAGGAAAGATTTCTGAAGGATATGAGAGACCTGAATGTCCTTGATCCTGACGAATTGACTCGGGTAACGGAGTATGGCAACGAGATCGCTGATTTCGTTGAGAAGATTGTCAAGAACAACTTCGGCTACGTGACGGCGGACGGTTCGGTGTATTTTGATATTAAAGCTTTTGAAGCTGCTGGTAATCCCTATGCGAGGCTGGAGCCTTGGAGCCGCACCGACAATAAGCTCCTTGCTGAGGGTGAAGGTGCGTTGACTAGCAAGACCACGGAGAAGCGCTCACCTTCCGATTTTGCTTTGTGGAAGGCCTCTAAACCCGGTGAACCGAGCTGGTCTAGCCCCTGGGGTAAGGGCCGGCCTGGGTGGCACATCGAGTGCTCCGCCATGGCGTCTGCAAAATTCGGTGAGAAGATGGATATCCACTCTGGAGGCATTGACCTTGCCTTCCCACACCATGACAATGAACTGGCTCAGAGTGAAGCCTATTGGTCCTGTGACCATTCGCATGAGCAATGGGTGAACTATTTCCTGCACATGGGCCATCTGTCGATTCAAGGCAGCAAAATGAGCAAAAGCTTGAAGAACTTTACCACAATCCGTGAAGCGTTGGAGCGGAAAGACTGGACCCCAAGAAGTCTACGCATTGTGTTCCTACTGGGCGGTTGGAGAGAAGGTATCGAGATCACGGAAGACCTTGTCAATGCCGGAAACGCCTGGGAAGACAAGGTGAACAACTTTTTCCTGAAGGTGAAGGATCCAGCAGCTTTTAAGGAAGCCGGCTCGACCACCGATGAATCTCTCGCCGCTGCCCTAGAGTCTGCCAAAGCCACTGTCCATGAAAACTTGTGCGATTCGTTCAACACACCTGGGGCCATGTATGCTATCTCAGAGTTGATCACGAAGTATAACAGCGCAGACAAATCAACCTTGAGAGCCAAGGATGTTGAAGCTGTCGCGCGCTGGGTCACATCGATGGTGAATATCTTTGGTCTCAACGGCACTTCCTCGCCGGACAGTGCAGAGATCGGTTGGTCTGGCATCGACGTCCCAGAAGAAGCGAAACCGTATCTATACCCCCTTTCTGAGATGCGCGACTCCCTTCGTCAGGCCGCAAAAGCCAAGACTGGAATCCCTCCCGAAAAGATCCAGGAGATAGTGTCACGTGGGGCCGTGACAGAACAGGAGGTCCCTGAGAACGCTAAGCCCTACGCTACTGTCTTGTCTGATTTCAAGACTAAAGTCTCTTCTCTGGAGCAATCTGGTAATATCGAGAAGGAAATCCTCAGCCTCTGCGATCGGGTGCGGGATGTCGACCTCTTCGACCTTGGCATTTACCTGGAAGACCGGGATAACCAGCCAGCATTGGTTCGCCCTGTCACTAAGGAGCTCATTCAGGCTCGTGAGGAAAAGGCTGCGCGAGCCCGTCAGAAAGAGCTCGAGAAAGAGAAGAAGGAAAGGGAAGCACGTGAAAAGCTGGAGAAGGGCAAACTAAGCCATTTGGAGATGTTCCGAACAAATGAATATAGTGCCTGGGACACGGATGGTATCCCTACTCACGACGCAGCCGGGGAGGAGATCAACAAGAGCCGTGCTAAGAAGCTGCGGAAAGATTGGGAACGACAGAAGAAGGCGCATGAGGCTTGGTTGGCGAGTACGATGGGCGCAAAATAGATACCTACCGGCAGGCTTACGCCTCAGCCGCGGCATGTTTACTGTCCTGTGTGATTTCGGTCCTTGCATTGGAGGCGTTATATGAGATGCGATGTTAAACCGCAAAAAAATACCGGTGTTTTTTCTCTCCATTCATTTGCAGCGTCTGCTGTAGTCATTAGTAACTTCAGAGGGTGTGTAATACTCAAGTACCTTGTGACAAGAGGCCATAGTTTTCTTCCATAGGTTTCTTCCATCCCTTTCTGGTAGCAGGATGATGCCTTGTAGTCGCCGTTTTCTCCGGCTGTGATACCAATGCGCCTGGTCGTGGACCGCAATCAAAACGGCTTGTAACGGAGCTATCCATCACATGGAATGAAAACAAGGCCCATCCTAGATCTTCTCAGATGGCACCTTGAACACGTCTTTGACAAAGTGGATTGGTCTCGTGGCAAAGTGTATGATTCTTTTGCTGACGGACATGAAGTAGATGCTTGATGTGGGGGGGATGCGGCCGCATCGCCCGCATCGCCCGCATCCCGCATGGGACCGCTTTCCGTCCGCCGCGCCTGGGATTATATCGCCTCAGCGGCCGTATACTTCTATGAGCTTTAGATCAGTTCTCCTTCTCTGACCTCCGGATTTGTCGAGATATTATCTCCATATCTCCGATCATGGGGATTATCACGGAGATTATGGCCGGGAGCGTAGTGAGAATGTGTCCTCTGGTAAAATTCGAATGGAAGAAATGGAATATATAAAGCTCCATCGATCCTCTTCAATTCTCTTGTTTGTATCAGTTAACACTCAATTGATTTAATAACTCGTTAATCATCAACTATCTACTGCATCTGATCTTCATTTCTCCTCACATCATTCACGGATCATCGAAAATGTCTCCTCGTGTCTGGTTCATCACTGGTTGCTCGGCAGGCTTCGGACGAGAGCTCGTGCTCCAGGTTCTGAAGAGAGGAGACAAGGTCATTGCGACGGCCCGGAATGTTTCCAGGCTTGCAGATCTCGAGGTTGCAGGAGCAAAGACTCTCGCACTTGACGTTACGGAGGACTTGGATTCACTGAAGCAGACCGCAGCTACAGTATATGCGTTGTATAACAGAATTGATATCTTGGTCAACAACGCTGGTTATCTCAGCTCTGGTTCTATTGAAGAGACGAGGTCAGTTTATACAACCTTTGACATCTTAATGGAAGGAAGCTGATCTTCTTGGTAGTCCCGAAGAGACATTCGCCCAGTTTAATACCAACGTCTTTGGTCTCCTCAACGTCAACCGAGCATTTCTGCCCTACCTACGGGCCCAGAAATCTGGTGTCATCGCGAACTTCTCTAGCATTGGTGCTTGGAGAGGGTCCGCTGGAGTTGGTATCTACTGCGCATCCAAATGGGCAGTCACCGGAATATCGGAGAGCATGACCAATGAGTTGGCCGAGTTTGGAATCAAGGTCATCAGTATCGAGCCTGGTTATTTCCGCTCCAAACTTCTGGATGGCGGTAATCGATCCGTGATCAAGAGCCAGATGAAAGAGTACGATGGTACTACCGCGCGAAACGGAATGAGACGATTGGAAGCCATTGACAACAAACAGCCAGGAGATATCGCCAAGGGGTGTAGTGTCATTATCGATGTCCTCACACAAAGCGGTACTGCAGCCGGAAAGGAGATCCCGAAGAGGCTGGCATTGGGTGCTGATGCGTACGAGATCATAAAAAGCAAGTGTGAGGAGACGATTGGGCTCCTAAATGAGTGGAAAGATGTTTCAACACCCACAAACCATGATGATATTGCCTGATTCCAGTTATATCTTGTCTGATATCGAATAATCATTGTTTGTGAATATTGCCAAGCCGGTTAATTTGATTTCAGAATACAAATCTGCCGGATCCACCCTGCCTATTTCCGGTATCATCCCACTTATGTTCCGCACTAAGAGAGCTTATATGCAGCATTAGAAAGTCAATCTTGTCATAGTGCCTTTCGGGTTTGCTTTGTTTAATCATGATCTGCTTTGAAAAATGCGGGATTCGTAAGGTTAAAGACCGGCAGTAAGCTACCCTCCATAATTACTTGGAATATCAACATAAAGAATTCAAATTTCGGAGTAATCTTTTCCAGCCTTATTAGGCGCGACGTGGCTTGTCGATTGTCCCTTCCTCCGGCATACCTACCCTTTCAGGCCTCCATGCATATATGCAGACAGATGACCTCTCGGTAGCATCCTGGGGCGGAGTAATTAGTTGTCCCCAGAATAGCGGGGAGTTCCCCGACCTTCATTTAGCCGGTTTTATCGCCGATAAATATTTCAATCATACTTCTCAAGGTTTGCTTACTCTGCCATTTTGCTAAGTACTACGCCTAAATATACATCTCGAAACAAGGCAAAATGGCCTCAGAACGGACCGGGTTGGAGGTCCTCCGGGAAGCAACCATCGTTGACTGTGATACGATGGACGAGGAAGGTAAGGAGATCATATCAAAACCTCGAGTTTTGGCCAGCGTCAGTGATAGAAAATCTAATGTCTCCCGATAGTGGCAAAGAAGCTCGGAAAATTCCAGGATTGTACCTCCAATCAAGTCAGTATCCTCTCCACGCATTGTCTATTATGATAGATACAGATTGCTCATCTGAAATCGAACACAGGCAATTGCATTTGGTGAACTTTCGAAACCGAAACATGCAGATCTAATCCGTGCTTCGATAAAGGATGCAGAAGCTCTCACGAGTTCAGGGAAGTTTTCGGGCGTTTCGCTGGCAGAACTAGCTGTTGAAATTGCGGTAGGATGTTATAATCTTATTGAACTCACAAGGTTTTTATTGCTGATTACCTTGTTTCAGATGGTCCGGCTAGCTCTCAAAATCGCACCGCATCTCACCGGTCGAGTCCATATACAAATAAATCCGTATTGTTCTTACTCCACGGAAAAGACTATTTTGAACGCTTTGAGTAGGTGCTATAACCGAGAGAACATTCTGTCTTGTACTAGAAGTTGACGGGATATCTAGGAATTGAGCGTATTTTTAGATACTTGAGTCCCGGTTTCGACACGTCTCGGATTTGCATCAAGATTCCGAGTACATGGGAAGGCATGATAGCTTGCCGCACACTCGAGCTCAGTGGCATTCCAACGCTAGCCACAACGCTATTCGCCCTTTGTCAGGCCGCTCTAGCAGCAGAAGTCGGCTGCAGTTACATCGCTCCATACGTCAACCAGTTGAAAGTACACTTTGAACCAGGGTCAGTGATATACATTCTTTGAACAGCATAGTCACAATATTGACACCGAAACAAATTTTAGATTCGTGGATCCCGCCAAACTCCTACCGCTCTGCGTCTCCATTCAACACTACTACAAGGTGATCGGGAACACAAAAACCAAAGTTCTGCCAGCCAGCTTGACGTCTACTGAGGAGATATTTGCGTTGAAAGGAGTTGACCACATTACCATTGCGCCCGGCCTCCTCGAGCAATTAGCGATTCCTGGTTCAGTACCAACTACTCCTTCTCTTTTTGACCAGGACGAAAGTGCATTTGGACCTGTACCAGAATCGCAGGTATCTTACCTTAATGACCCTGCCGCATATAGGATAGCATTTACAAGAGACCTGAACGGTGCTAGTGAGGAAAAACTTACCCAGGTAAGTCCTAATCGGTGACATCTATGCCACGTAGGTTTTACTAATTTGGATGAACTTAGGCAATCAACATATTCTGTGATATGCAGGATAAGTTGGAACAGCTTGTGAAATCTATGCTGAAGTGAGGCCCTTCCCTCTCGAGTGCTTATAGACTTTTCTGAGGACTAGCTTTTCCTCAATGATCAGGAAATGTGTATTGATTTGAAGAACGTCTCTCGCTGCAATAATACCCTGAAATCTTATGATTACCCCTTCTGTCTTTTGTTCACATTATAGTCGTAGTTGATTCCGTCTCGGATGTTCTTTAAGGCTGTTTCGATCCATGGGGCAATGGCGAGGAATGCTATGGGAGATTGAAAACTATTAATATTAAATTTGAACTTGAACTTTACAAAGAGACATGAATACTTAGGCAAACAAGGTGAACTTTAATATGGCCAGATTGGATCAAAATTAGAAAAATATAATTGTTTTATTTCTCTTCACCTTGGTGCTTATCCTCCGCCCCACACCCAGCTTATGAAAAATATCAAAAGATTATTTTTATATTTTCCTCTAGATAACCTTTTTTTTTAAAAAAAGAATAATACCATAGTCTTCGGAAGTATAGTTCTCAAACCATAATTTTAATTGGTAATATGTTAGAACCTCATAGAATATAGCAGAACACCTCTTTAATCTATGACGCGCATTCAAGTCGAAGGATTCTTGCTAGGGTCCTTAGTAAATGGGTATGATAATATAAGTAGCTGGTCTGAATGATAATACTAGCTAATTCTAAATCCGGGGCGTTATCGGAGCTCATCGGCCGCCGATCTACCCCGGATTTTCATCACGTGGCATGACTCCGTCGCAGAATTTTGTTCCTGGACGTCATCATCCGCGGGGATTCCAATTCTCTATTCTTCTTTCATCTGGAGGCTCAATTGACCACCAGGAGGCAGAGACGGATGGTCCATCATATATAGTTGTCGGATTTCTTATATTTTCTATCAGAGGACCCTTTTCTCTCCTTTCTCCTCTTTCCGCCTGGTGCTCTAGCGACTTGGGCCGTGCTAGTATTCTAGTGGGAATAATTAGACTGTGTCTTGGGATCGCATCTCTGCCCTCTCACGATGTTCCCACCACAGGCAGGTAATAATATCGACATTGAGGCCCTCAGTGGTATCTGCGGGTACGTTTGATCAATTCCATATCCGTCCAGTTTATCCTCCCTCCCAACACAGACCGCCATGAATATCCTCTAAGCAACATTGCGTCCGTGCAAATCATTGATGAATTGATTGTCCTACAGCTCTATCTCCATCGCGTGTTGGGTCGTCGTATTCTCTCCTCAGATCATCGAAAACTTCCGACGCGGCTCCGCAGATGGTCTATCGCTGCTCTTCGTCATCATCTGGCTCGTGGGAGATGTATTCAATATCCTTGGTTCGGTGCTGCAGGGTGTTCTACCCACGATGATTATTCTCGCTGTATACTATACGCTTGCGGACATTGTGTTACTGGGACAATGTTTCTATTACCGTGGCTTTACATTCTCAGATGTGGTTCCTGTGAAGGATAGCCAGGCAGAGCAAGAGAACGGAAGAGCACCGACGGAGCGCTCAGCGCTACTAGATAATAATGCTGAGAATGGCAATGGCCAGACCAATGGAAATCATGTGGCTACATCTCCATCGTTGACCCCACAAGTGCTGCGCCGACTCTCTGTCACTGACGCTACTCATCTCTCCCCGGCCACTCCTTTTATCGAACCATCACCGCCTCAAGCCCCATCCAAGAAGCCTTCCACATTCCAATCTTTCCTCTTCAATGGCTTCGCTATAGTCCTCGTCTGCGCTGCTGGTATCCTTGGATGGTACGTGAGCTCGCGCACTAGCGGCCCGCACAAGGGTCCCAAATCTCACAAGCCCTTGACATTCGACACTCTGGGCCAGGTCTTCGGATATCTCTGTGCATCCCTCTACCTCGGCTCAAGGCTCCCTCAGATGCTCCTAAACTTCCGTCGGAAGTCAACAGAGGGAGTATCATTGCTCTTCTTCCTCTTCGCCTGTATCGGAAACTTGACCTATGTGCTCTCTATCTTCGCATACTCACCTCCTTGCGAGCATGGAAAGCACCACTGCCTACCTGGAGAGGCGGCTTCTCTATATGGGAAATATATCCTGGTTAACCTGTCGTGGTTACTGGGAAGTCTTGGAACCCTACTACTTGATCTGGGCATCTTCGCGCAGTTCTTCCTCTACCGGAAGAATGGAGAGGAGGATATGACGGCTTGATATCTCCTGTTCTTTAGAGGAGTTTCAGAGAGTCATAGATACAAAGGTTGGGATATGTATCTGTAGGATTGCGTTTTATATAGATGGTGGGCGGGATCGTTATTGTTTTGATTTTTTACATTTCAGGGATATGAGAAGCCAACCAATAAGGCTTAAGGCGTTTGTTTCTGGTCAGGTTCTATACCACTTAGTGGAGTCAGATCTAATGCTTTCACAAGCGAAATTTTGTTTTCTATGATGGGAATAATCGTACATATGAATATCAAAAGCTATTAAGGACAAGAGTTAAATTTCCATCCCCAATTAACCTCCATATTAGGATAGGATCTGGTTCATAGACCAGCTTCCTCGTGATGAGCAAAGAGCATAGCACCATCCGCTAATAAGAAAATAGAAAAAAGGTCTTGACATAGCAAAACCAGTCGCCTCCGATATAATCACTCCATAGCGCATTCAGATGCATGTGGGAAATTTCACTTTTCAGCCATTCATTATCTCATTCCTCTCTCTGTACCATGACATGTCATAAGGTCTATCTTTAATATTGCGTTTTGTGAGTTAGATTAGTCGCTAGGAGGTCTAGGTTCGACCTTTCCCTTGCCGACTTCGGCCCAGTTGGTGCTGAGAGCGGTTCCCTGGCTCTCGTAGTAGCTCTTCACCATCGCACGTCTGGTATCTGGGTCTGCGTTCGCGTAGAGCTTCTTGAAGAAGGAGTCGACAGGGTCGCCGGAGGCATAGTCAGAGTCAACGGAATCCGCGTCGGAATCTTCGGCGGCGTTGGCTTCTGCGGCCTTCTCTTTGCCCTTGCCCTTGTCCGTGGACTTTTCTTTCTTTTTCTTGGATGTGAGATCGGAGGCAAGCTTGTCCCAGTCCTTGACGCCGTGACGCGAGGATGTTGGGTATGCAGGACCCTGGTTGGTGGATGGAGTCGGGACGGTAGATGGTTTGGTTGAGGAGGTGGTAGAAGTGATGGCGTCGCGGTCAGCGAGCTTCTCGGTTGAGGTAGCTTCGAGAGCGCTCCATTTCTGACCTAGGACTTTCTTGCGCAGGACAATCTCAATCTTGGTAGACATAACAGTAAATCTGGAAGCGGAGGGATCAATCGCTGCGAAGAGGGGATCAAGGGAGAAGGTGAACTGGGCGCCGGATGATTGTGGGAATTCGATAGACATCTGTTTGTGTGTCGTTAGCATTGATCCTTAGTCACAGACAGCGAAACGTCGCGAGGTACTTACCAAATCATCTTTGAATTCGACTTCTACCTTATCCTTCGGCACACCCTTCACATACAGCGTGAGAACCACGGAGTCGTTGCTCTGATACCATTCATGGCGGACCTTGCCAGCGGGGGCAACAGGGTTCGAAGTAGCAGGGCTTGGAGCAGCAGGTCCAGCAGTAAATGGAGCAGAAGAGCTAGGAGCAGGATCAAGGAGATTCTCCTTGGTACGGTCTGCACCAGCAGGAGTTTCCGCTTTCTTCTCCTGATCCTCAGCCGCCTTCTTGTCACCCTCTCCAGAGACTTCGCTCTTCGAAGTCTCTTCACCCAGGCTATTCCTGATCTCCTCTGCAGTAGGGACCTCAACATTCTCAGGATACTCCTTAACTGTAACAGCCTTCTTCTCATCCCCATCCCCCAAGTTCTTGAGTTTACCATTAACCTTCATCATCCAGATTGGCAACTCCTGCTCAAAGCTATTCTTCGCGGAACGTCCCGGACCACCCTGAGCCATAGCTTCCTTTACATCATTCTCCTTGGTCTGTGGCTGTGTGCTTGCACGAATCTTGTCCTGGACAATGCCAAATACATACGCTGCATCACCATACCGCTCAAGCTGGTACAACGCGACACCACGCCTCATCTGAGCAGACAGGATCAGCTCACGCTTTCCACGTTCACGGGCTAGCACCAAAGCAATTTCAGCATCCTCGAGAGCAGCTTGAGAGTTTGGGCCTCCATTTGCAGGCTTGACACGCGAATGGGCAGTTGATCGTTTGATATAATAGGTTGGAGCACGGGGTAGTTCGATAAGGGCACGTGAGAAGTGCTGTATGGCGGCAAGCCAGTCAGACTTCACCATGGCATCATCGCCCTTTGTTGCTGGATTCATGTTTTCAAAGTTCACCTCCCACACGACCGTCACAGACGCGTCTCTAGCGGTGGACCTCTGGCTAATGAGGGAGTCAACTGTGTCTTGAAAGGTTGTTGAGATAGATCACAGCTTATGACGATGGATAGACAGAGTTTATGAAATAACGACGGGGAGGATCCAGAAATATTGTAGGAGCCTGGAGGACCACAAACTTCATGTTTTGAAGAGAATAAAGAGAGACTGTAACAAAGCGTTTGGAGCTCTGTTCTACCGCTTTCTTCGGAGCTCGGAGCTTGCGGGGAAGCTCTGCACGTGATTGGATTAACCCACGCTATCTTATCGATAGAGCCATGGAACTATATCTCACCGTTGTTAACATAGAGAACCTTCATTATGGGCTATTGATATCCAATATGCCTAATATAACATTACTAGAAGATGGTTCTAGGAGATACTTAGGGGAAAAAAAAAAAAAAAAAAAAAAAAAAACTGGTTAAAGGAGAAGTGAGAGGTATCAGAAACCCCAAGCACAATTTCATTATCACCATATTAGATACTAATTAGTGGCTATTTTCTATCCCTCCATACCAATATCATAGGGATCATAGTGTAGACAAGTAGAGAGTTTGGCCCACCAAACCAACACCATTTTGAATTATGCGAGTATGTCATTACCAAATTTCTTAGCGTAGAGACCCAAGGCTCTGATAGGCCAATACAGCTTGTAATTTGGGTATGAAATCATGCTACATTTGATTAGCATCTGCTGAACCTTACAGGGCATATCTGGAATGTACATACCAAGATTGGTTGAAGACACCCTCGATGGCTTCTTGCAACCACTCGCCATTGGCCTGCTGGCGCGACATAATCAATTTCATTCCTTTGCGGAGAGGCTCCCTTTCAGGGTATTCGGCCTCCATGAGAGCGAGACAGGCCCAGGCGGTCTGAACAACCTGGGACCTTTCGTGCGGAACGTAAACATGTTTCTCAGAGCTGAGATAGGACTCTCCCCAGCCACCATCCTCCATTTGCTTCGACAGAAGGAACTCGCAACCGCGACGGGAATAATCACTAGTGGCATACGTCTCCCCAATGCTGGAGAGACTCTCAAGGGCAAACATGGCAGCATATGTGAAGCAGATGCCCCATGATCCGTACCAACTACCATCTGCTCTCTGCATTCGCTTGATCCACTTTACTGCCTTCTCTTTCACAGCCCGGATCTCATTGGCACGGTAATCTGGATAGTATTTGCTGAACAGAGACAGAGCTGTGACAGTTGCCGTCGTACATTCGGGGTAGTCGTGGCTGACCATGATACCACCAAAGACTTCAGCGGCATTCAGCCATTCCAGCTTCTCTGAACCACGCGCGTTTTCGTATTCACTGAAGCCTCCAGTAGGATTTTGCATCAGCAACAAGCAGTCCACTGCATCCTTCAGACGATCAGCCGAGATAAGTCTCGGGTATCCGTGCATTTCCTGAAGCTGGATCGTCGACCTCAATCCCTCGGCGGTGCAATCAGTGACGACATATCCCTGGGTCTTGGTACTGAACGGCCAGGAGCCCTTCCGATACTGACGGTAACATTTCTCTTGGTCCGGGACGTTTTCGCGGATCTGGTGATCTTCGAAGAATTCAAGAGCCTTGGTAAGCATTGGTTTCCATCTTTCGTCGTCTGCGAACCCGGCCACAACGATAGCCTGCGTTATGAAGGCAGTGTCCCAGATTTGCACCCCGTTGGTACCGTTGGCGAGCATTCCCTCGTTCTTCGCCCACATATAGTCATGCAGACGCTCGCGATGACGACGAACTGAGTAACTGTCTGGACCGTCATGGAGATAGCAAGCTATCATGTTCATCGGATTGTTTACCGGACCGAGACCCGCGTAGTCAGTGTTCTCATCCTCCATCCGGATTAGCTCCCAAGTCCAGTCTTCTGCACGGTTTATCAAGTAAGATGGACGGATGAAAGGGTTCCAAAGTTTCACAAGGAGCCAGTTAGCTGTATTGAGAACCCAGGTCTTGGGATAGTAGTTGTCGGCATCAGAGATGGAGCCGCGATGGGCAGCAAAATTGATGGAGTCGTATGGTTGAGTATAGAGCTCTTCTCGAAGCTGCCTCGTGAGAGGATCCAAAGGATGGGTAAATTTCTTTGACCACAAGTAAGACATTGGCAGGAACACCTGACGCATGTGAATCCACCATCTCCAGGGTGCGAATGGAACCCAGTCTGGAAGAAGCCTGGATATAAGATGAGTTAGCGGAAAAATAAAGGATTACCATCAAGACCAGCTAGCATACCAGAGCTCAGGAGGAACAGGATTAACACAATCCCAGTCCATGACACCAAGCACGCTCAGCCAAAACTTGGCCCAGTGAGGTCCATAGATGGCACCTCCAAATTTGTGCAGGAGAGCACGTGCCTTGATCATGCGCGGGTCTTCTTCACTCACTCCGAGAAGACGCAGGGTGACGTAGTTCATTGCCGTGCCAAAAACCGAGCTGTGGGCCTCTATATGCAAGCCCCAGCCACCATCCACCGGATGTTGCCGATGGAACAGATATCGTCTGATCTCAATTGCATACTCCGGCGGGATTGGAGTGTCTGTGACATAGTAGGTGATGATTATTCCCGGGAGCAGGAACATTGGGCCACCATACTCACACCCCCAGTTTCCTGACGGTAGTTGCAAGTGAGAGAAGAAAGACAGACCATTCTCAGCTGCCTGCAGTGGAGTTGTTGCCTCTGGAAGCTCTGGCAGTCCCTGTACCAAAGTCAGTTCCAGATTCATTTCAGACTGATGCACGGAAGTCAGAGGAGACTGTACTGTAGGAAGACCAAGATGATACTTGTCGGCCACGCTTTGAGGCCAAGCATTGTTCTCTTTGTCTGACTCGAGATAGTGCCATGTCTGGCGGCCGCGGTCATCTAGAAGTCTCCAACGCGAATAGTCTGTTTTGGGATCACCGTTTTCGTCAGTAGTTAGATGGCCCTGGGCCTCAGTCCTCCAAGGACCGATATGGCTGTAGGCAACCTGTTGTGGTTTCTGAGACATTTCGGAATCTGAAGCCGTCATGTACTCAGAAATAGAAGACAAAACACATCCCACAGAAGTTTATGATGATAGGACGATATGTTGCTAGTAGAATTGATTGATGTTGAAGCAATTGAGTCGATTCTGGGAGGTCTCTGGAGTTAATATTATTGCCTGGCTCTGGGACCACATTCTCCTTCCTGGGGGATCTCCTGCTGAGTCATCAGGGGTTACAGAATATGATTGGCTGAATATGAGATCCACCCGCATTTAACCATAACAGGATCACACTAATTCACTATCTGTATGGCGATAAACCAGACGAGTGGCACTAATATGGGACGAAAAGGATATGTTATCAGACGGTTAAAGATGTTCTAGCTTCTATGAGTGCCTAATATTTAATAATATCTCTATTCAGAACTCTAATGTTCATTTCTTGTGCAATTTAGTGTACCATCGTCCTAAAGCAAACGAGTGCATTTACTTTAGGACCCTACATATTTAACCTACATTGCTATGTTTACAAGTATGAATACTTATGGTCTTTGAGAATTCCTTCCCAAATAATATCACCACAGTGGCGCGACAGCAGGGTCTTGTTCGTGGGGTGACATTGGCGGAGCGGCTCTGCCTCATACTGCCCATGGGCAATACTACCTTTCTGGTGTACAATCCTTTGTCACGGGACCATCCATCCAACATGAAAGACACCATCTCATAATACATAACTTGTCACCAAGGCATCGGATTCATCATGTCTCTCCATAATGACTATTATCCTCTTCCACAGTCGCAGGCTTCGAGCCCCCATCCCGCTAGCAATGTGGAGGAACAACCGGAAGACCGTGTCCAAAACTTCATCAATCAGATCCTGGAAGCCACCATCGATGAGCTCATGAAGCCGGACGGACGGCCAGCTATTCAGCTAAAAAGAAGATCCAACAGTGGAGACTACTTTATCAATCCCAGCAACGGAGCTCTCGAAGCCCGTGAAAGCTGTACAGCCATAACGTACTCGTGGCCTGGGAAGAACGCATATGAAGCATGGAGATTCAGTAAGAAACTCCCTTAATTTTACTTAAATCTCTAGAAGGACTGTGAGATTAAGACTTTTACAGCTATCTCGATCCGCGTTCTAGGAATCATTTCCGACGCACTTCGCAGAAATATCTCGACGTCGAAAAGGTACCACGGAATCCATATCATACTTGACTATCTCAAGTCTAACTGATGACTATCTAGAGATATATACTATAGTGATCCCATCTACTTTGGTTCCCAACGGGTTGTTGATACGCTCGTTGACGACATCGCTTACACTATCGGAGTCAATCGTGCTGCTCTCTATGTGGTAGGTCTCTCAAAGGAGCATTCAAACTTGATAATCTAACCAGCGACCAAAGACAGGAGCAGCTAAGGGACTGATGGCTGGTAGCTTCTACCTGGTCTTGAAATCGGGGAACACCTTAGACGTTGGCTCAGCTTCTGAGGTTAGGTTCGCAAGTACAATCCTTACATAACAGGTGCTAAAGGAAGAAGGATCTTCTTATTCCGGAAGCAGAAGATATTAATGATATCATGATATTAGATATCAAATGGGTGCTGATCGTAGAGAAAGAGGTTTGACCTTTTCAAATTTACTATCTCTGGCATACGTTGATCAGAATCTAACACTGCATAACAGGCAGTCTTTCGCAGATTGACGCGAAGTCGTTACCATATCTTCTCAGAAGCCGGGAAAGGGATAATAATAACTGTAAGGCCGCAAGATATTTACTTCTTCCTGTCTCATCAAATGCCAGGGCAAAGGTTACCCAGATATCAACACTCGTGCTTTCGTTCGACTTCTTTCCGAAGCGAAATCTCTGTCACAAAGTAATCCAGATATCTATGCTCTCGTCGACAGCGACCTTGACGGTATGGCGATCATGTCCACATACAAGTACGGTTCGATGGCACAAGCGCACGAAAATTCAAGACTCAACGTGCCTAGTATCCAATGGCTGGGTTTGCGCACATCAGACGTCGTGGCCGGTGCTGATCCGCAAGGAGACGACACGCTGATGCCACTGAGCACTAGGGACAGAAAGAAAGCCATGGCTATACTCAAGAACAACCCTGCATTCGCTGAGGATGGACCAGAGCCACAGTGGCGGTCTGAATTGCAGCAAATGCTCATGCTAAATTTGAAGGCCGAGGTGGAAGTGTTGTATGATAGAGACGGAGGTCTCGAAGGGTGGATCAATCAGCAGATCCGGAAGTATTCTTGAATCCATGTTCTCACCTTAGTATGAATATAGTGAAAGTGGGGAAACCACCTCTCATAAGCTCCTCGCTATATAATAATGACAAGAGGCATCGTGCCTAAAGTGCACTCCACCGACAGTAGCAGGGAGACAGGGTAACCGAAGGAACAAAGACGCCATGTAACGCCCACGATGAATGCTCGACCCGACCATGTCATGCTATGGCATACAACGTGTATAATGCACACAACTCCTCTTCAATGCGCAACTCACAGCGAAGTGCATATTCCAAATCGAACGCGCAGAGACGCATCACAGACCCAACCCCTTCCTCACCTCCTCCCTAACCTTCTTTTCATAATCATCTCTTCTTTCTCTCCACATTTTCGCGGCCTCCACATTGGCAGGACTCTCATCATTAGGCTCCGCAAGCATGCTCATGACGGAAATTAGGATCTTCTCGACGCTCTGGATGGGCGACCAGCGCTCGGAGGCGTGCTCGTAGTGGTTTGGGTCATCGCCGGGAGGGTGGAGGATAGATATACAGACTGTCCCATTAGGGTAGACTACACATCAAAACATCACGTCAGCTCTTCGATCCTCACCGCCATAATCACTAACTAACGAATACAAAGACAGAGGGTGATGTATGCCCACCATTCGGATGCCACACTCCACCACCAACAAACTTCATCGTAGGCGGACTCAGCGGATAGTCCTTCGGGAATTTGAGCTCTGCCGCGAACACTCCTCCTTCGAAGGGAGTACCCTCCGGTCCCTGAATCAGCGCCTCCCAAAGGAACATGTCATCTTCGTTGAGGGGACCGGCGGTGATGCCCTCAGGAGGGTTCATAGATAGATTGCGGTACTCGTGGAAGAGTCGCTTCTGGGCGACTGATGAGGCCATGTTGAGTTTCTGTTGTGTCTTGTTCAAGATGAATTGGTGTCGTGGTGTAGATGCACTTGCGGCTAGTCAGGGAACCAGCTCCGGAAGTGGGGTCTGAGATCTGGATCGAGGATGTCCGCAATAGGAACGGTGGCGAAAAGTTGTGATGGCGAATAGGCGTATAACGAAAGGGGAAAGTAGGAAGGTATGATAGACACTTTTAGGGGGAGAGAGAGTTGAGGTTTCTAAATGATTGAAGAAGATAGTTCCTTCAGACCTTGACGACATCCGCGGAGGCGGTATCGGGATGGCCCGCTTAATCAGTGTTCCATAAGCGGATTGTCCGCTCACTGTTAGCACGTAACATCGTGTTATATACAGGTCCTCTAGACTGGACAATGAAAAGAGCTCTACCTTTATTGACAATTTATGATATACGCCAGCGTTATTATAATGTAGACCGGTATGGAGGACTAATCTTGATATCAGGGTAGGAGGAGAGACTACTGAGGTAGATTTCGAACAAGCATCGTGGTGTTCACGTGATCTACAGTAGTTCAGCCCCCTGGACTTCGCGCATCTGAAAGACCAGAATGCTTATTGTGATACCCATCCTTCCTTTAACGTGGCTTAAAACCACAGAAGTGTGAAATGCCCCTTCTGTGTCATGATGAGCCAAAATGAAATCATCTCCTATCAATGATACCCCTCTGCTCCGATTCCTTGTGCTAACAGCTGTTAAACTCCTGAAACATGTCCGCCCGCGCAAGGGGAGAGTCCTTGTAGCCTCTCAGAGATTTTGTATCAAGTATGGGCCTCTGGTTCGCCTTTCTGAGGCCTCAGCTATGCGCTACATATCTACCCATACATCTATACCGGTGCCGAAGGTTTACTGTTCATTTGAACGTCGTGGTTAGACTTACATCCTGATGGAAAGGATCCGAGGCAACATGGTTGGAAATGGATGGGTCAATGGAAGCGAAGAATCGAAAGGAAGGTCTTATCACAATTAAAACAGATGATTCAAGAAATGAGAAGCCTCAATCCTCCTCAGGGATGTCCCATCTCAAATGTTGATGGTGGGTCGCTTTATGATTGCCGACTATCAGGACCCTCATTGCAGTTCGGACCATTTGATACTGTTCAAGAGTTCCACAATTATCTAAGAGGAGGAATCTATCAGGACACAAATCTCGATCCGGATTTACAAAAGCTGATCACTCAACATGAGGGGAGTTGGCCATTAAAATTTACACATGGTGATCTCAGCAGTCTCAACATCCTAGTTCGCGGAGATGAAACTGTGGGTATTACTGATTGGAAAATGCTGGTTGGTATCCATCCCATTGGGAATACGTGTCTGCTTTCCAAGTCAATCCGCAAAATGATTTCTGGCGTGATGAGATTGATAAATTTTTGGACCCAATTCCCAAAGAGCTAGCAATGGAGAAGACACGCCAGAAATTTTTCGGGGACTTCTAGTCAGATATTTTCATCATCTTAAGGAGCCGTCTCCTTCTCGATCAAGTCGTATGTCGCAACTTTCGTCATATCAAAATCGCCGCGGCCGTCAAAACGATGCTCATCCTTTTTGCGATCCATCTCTTACTTTGTCTCACTCAAGTACGCTTGTTCCGATCGCCTTGCCATCTTCTTTGAGCTTTTCCAAAGCTTCCTTTACCCAGAATACACAATTCTAACCCGGTTGGTCCTGCCTAATTGGCGTGCTTCGCAAAATGGTGAGAAGCCCGTTTTTATCCTCCACCTTCCCTATCATGATGCGGACGAGCAGCATGCTAGTTGGGTAGAGTGGACAATCCCGTTCCTCGAAGAGCCATTCCGAGCCACCTCTCTGTTTAGGTCTTTCCTTTGCGTGATAGCGAATACCCATGCCTTCTTCAGTCTTGTTTTTAGGACCAACAAGTAGTGCTCAGTGGTAGCTGGACAGGACGAGACAGTTGGTTGTACTGGTCCATATCTCATAATTGGATTGGTAGTAATGGAGTATTCTTACGTGTCTTCTTTCTGTGGCATCTTAGATGCCCCTCCGCGGGCGTACAGGGCTATGTAGAGACGATCTTTGTTGGACGGCATGATACGGAATAATTCCAAGATTGGTAGGGTAAGCTGAATAGAGATCAAGATTTCAGTGTGGTATGCATACATAATCTCGATTGAGAGAGAGAAAGAGATTTGGCCCTCCTTATATATTTACCGAACTTACTACCACGACGTACATGAATGATGCACTCTATATTTAATGGCGTGTGATAGCAGCCTCCAGAGGGAAGTTGAATGAATCAGCAGATTACACCCCGAGCAGGCAGGGGTAGTTCTCATCCGTCGACAGAACATTGAGCTAATAATATGGGATGTGGCGGCTAGCAGTATGATTGACTAGAGCATATGTTTCATACAACGCCACGGAAAGAAATCCAATTATTGTGAACGACCTGCGTAGCCTACCGTGTCCATCTAGACTAGGAAGACAAGATCCAGACATAGTACGATGTTTCCTCGGGGGTTAAAATAACAGGGAACGACAAAGACGGGAAAATTCAGGTAACTAGTCTAGAAGAAAGGTAGGAGAAAAATGTCTCATTTAATTTTATCTACTAGATAAGCAATTTATGTCAATAAAGATTGAACACGGTTCAAATAGTCTCTTCCTAGTATTCGAAATCTATAAATATCCTACAGGTCGGGCAGTAGAAGCATTGGTGTGTTTCAAAGCCCTGCCCGCCGGCGCTACCATTGAAGTACAATAATTTGACGTCTAGCTCAGAACTGAGTATCTGCCAGCATCAACGATAACAAAAAATATCGATTTAATTGAATGCGCTATCACAAAAGGATTGGATATTAAGTAGTATGAATCTACGATATGGTTAGCAGCCTCTGGAAATATTCTGAACGTAAAACTTAAGTGCTGTCCTGGATAAGATTATGTTTCACTTCATTCGCCTATTTATCATTAGATAAAAGGCTAAGATAGTGCTTAGATGGTGAGATCAGTATGTGTTCTGACAGGGATAATGGACGTGGATATGCTGAAATGGGACTATAGCTGAGGTGGGAAGCACCTCTCCATGCTTACTATTCTGGCAATGTGAGCTAGACTTACGAGAGGACTAAATTGCGTAACATGATGGATATCAAGCTCGTTTTAACAGTGGCCTTCTCAGAAAGGAAGATATATCGACATTGAAACGTATGTATCAAAAGTACATATATAATACAAAATACACTCGCAGCACTCTCATCAACAATCACAAGATACATGCCCCAAAGAGGATCATGTTCACGGAGATGGATGCACAGCTAAGATGACGGCGCTCCGCCAACAGAGATAGTAAGCAATTGCGGATTCGCGTCAGTGACAGAACCAGATTGATTATCATCACTCGAGGGGCTGACATCGTCGTAAGAGAATGCATATCCCTTGCCATCAAGTTCATACTTGTGCACAATCTTGCTGTAGTAGTTCGTCTGGGACACAGTGTAGTAGTTGTTAGAAGTTAAACAGGGCTGAATGTTGCCGCCAGCTAGAAGGAGGGTGGAACGGTTAAAAGCAGCACAAAGACGAGGCACGACTGCTTTGTGCACGTCGTTGTCAGTGGACTTGACCAGAAATGGGCCACTGTTGCAGCCGAAAATGTCGCTAGCGGTCGGCTTCGAGTAACCGCGGTTGTCACCGTCGCAGGTGAGCGTGTCGCCACTGACGCTGCAGTTGACATTTCCTGCAGCTGCTTGTGTGTTGATGGTGATTGTGGAGTTGCTGTAACGCTTCCAAGACTTTGTCGACGTATGCCTCCCAATAGTCGCTGAACGCGGTGGCATCTGAGCCAATATAATCTGTCGGGGCCATCACACGCAGAGGGTTGCCACTGGTATCCGTCATGCAGAGCTTATCCCAGGGCTGACCATCCAAGTCGGCTTGAGTCTGCAAGTCGTTACAGATACACGAGACCGCATTGGACTGCAGACCCATCGCACTCTGCGTGCTCCCATCGCCGGCGAGGAGTTCCATTCCCAGAATGAGACCGACGAAGTCAACGTAGCTAATGTTTGCGTATATCCCACCTTCATCAGTGTTGGTCAATTCGACAAAGCCCCAGTTGACATCTGCGCTAGCATCGTCAGGGTTGACGGCGGAGGGCTCAACTAGAGACAGGACATTGTTGACAGTGACGGTATAGAACTCCAGGGTACCTTCAGCGAACCATATACGAGCAGAAGAGATGTAGCTCGGCAAGGCGAGGTTGGTGGTACTGCCTAAACCACTATTGATCGGGATAGAGACATTTCCAGTGATAGGTACAGGAGTCATGGACTCATTTTCTCCAGCCGGGTAGTACCAGCTACCATCAAGCTGAAGCATGACAAGTTGATCGTTGTTGTCAAGTCCAGTGACATAGAGATTTATCGAACCACCGCTGAAATTGTTGACAATGGACAACGGTAATTGCTCAGTACCTTCCGTCTGGGCACGACCTTTGCTGGAATGAGGGTATGCATTGTATGTGCCATTGACGGTGTTCGAGGAGGTGATGAGAATACTCCTTCCCTGTAGTTTAGCGACAGGACGTGCCCAGGCACAAGCAGCCAGGACACCTGTAATTGCAATAGCCCGCATCGAGAAAACACGCATAGTAAAAGACTGGCTGGAAGCTTAGCGCTCCGAATAAATGAACGACAAAAAAAAAAGGAATGGAATAATTGCACGAAGCAATTACAGCACAGAGAAAAATAAAGTAGTCAGAAAGAATCTGACGAGAACAAGCCTGTAATGCATCCGGAGTATCATCATATATAACTATCCCCGCGAACGTCGACGTCGGGCCGTTTCCGACATACTGCCCTGAAGCCACGCTCGTCCATCCGTGCTGATGGTCACATTAAACACGGCAAGCCGTAAAAGGAGCAGCACATGAATCTCACAAGCGCCCAGTCAACAGGGAATAGAATTGAAAGCTAGCACTAGAGCCCCAGGGTGTTTCTGCTACAAGGCTGAGCTTTCTAGCGGTTCAAGCCTCAGGAACGCCATCCTGGACAAGAAATATGTGAGCTAACAGTTCTTCTCCACCCTCATGGCATGCAGGTACGCAACACACGTCATTTTCAGTCAGGAGGCCCATGCTGGCGAATGATGCGAACGCGATGCTTGGTAACGAAGATGTTTGTAACGTTGAGGAGAAAGCTAATCTTAACCCACATGAAGCTTAGACCTGACCGGATTAGGCGCCAGAAGAGCCCTTAGTTCATATTCTGCAGGCTTCACCGTCAGCAGATAGAGCTTTCTCAGAGCAATGTGTGTGGACCGTCATAAAAGTTGTTCACGAGTCGTGGCGATCAGCGACGCTTTCAGGGACTCCCAAACAACTAGTATGTAAAAGTACGTAATCCTCTTCGACCTTGGTATAGTCCGCTGCAAACCAAGGAGTCAAAGGATATACGTATTCCCTTCGAAGCGCCAATCTCTTTGAGGAACCATCGTAACGTCGAAGGAAGAAGTGGTAAAGCGACGTAGCATAGAGCAGGTGCTGGGATGAATTTAGGATTAAGTACGGTTTTAGGGGAGAACCCGGCCCGATAGTAGTTTTTGTTATCACAACCCCTATTGGGCGATTGAAAGCCGCTCTTCTTGAAGAAGCCTTGAGAAGAACTGACACTTGTTCCCAGGGAAATCAAAATTGCCGATCGCACTGATCACGAACATGGGTTTGCATCCTATGAGCATTGCCAGGCAACCGATCATGGGGGCGGGCTTTTTTTATGTTGATGGAACCCCGCTTCAAAACCAGTATCCCTTGAAATCAGAACATTATATAATTCTCCGCAAGTCTTACAAGTTTGTTAGAGAGTAGTGTGAACCTTAGAGCTGGGTTTTAGTGTCCTGATAGGTAGAATGGTCTTTCCACAAAAGTCTACACCCCGCTGAATAATGAATGGGTTTCGAAAGTTTGAATATATATGTACTTTGGAAGCGCGATAATGGCAAGACAGGTACCTACCTTGGAAGTTCGGACGGCAAGTATCAACTCCAACTCATTGCAACGTAGAAGTACAGGAGGAGAAATGTAACTTCTTGTCCGTGTCATTCTACCTGATTAGTCGTGATTGAATGATCATGTATATGTACAGATGGAAGAATATATTGTAACTCGGAAGCACGGCAAAGGATATTGCTAATATGACAGCTGTCCTCGCGCTACCATTCATAAATGTTGCTTTGACACGGAAAAACTTTTTTTTTTTTACAACACCAACAATAATTGATTAAAACCAGTCTCCACCCCCTCCATCACCACCGTCCCCTGAACCCCCTCCCCACGGGTCATTCCCACCACGACCCCATGGATCCTCATCCTCGTCCCACAATTCTTCCCCTGCGCCTGGTTGCTCTCCCGGTGGTCCCTGGGATTGATTATATGGTTGCTGCTGTTCTGGTGGAGCTGTTCCGCGGTCACCCGTCATTCCCCTCTGCATCGTTTCATACCCTGCAATGGTTCCAGCTCCAGCAGCTCCAGCAGCTGCACCCTCTGCCATCGTCCCAGCGGCCCCTGCTCTACCAACAGCGCCAGTAGCAGCTTCACCAACCGCCGTTCCTGCCGCTCCTGCTTCTCCGGCAGCGGTACCACCGGCGGCAGCCTCTCCAGCTCCGCCTATAGGGAACCAAATCGGCATGATACCGACCCCGGAGCCACTATGGCGACTGAAGTAATCAAAATCAATGCTCACCGCGGTAGCCAGCATAACTGCGCGCTGATCGAGCGTCATGCCGGTCCCTTTCTCAGGATACGTAGTCGAAACTTGGCCGGAGGGTTGTGGCGCGTCTCTCTGTTCAGCCAACGCTGCAGCATCCATACGTAGAGCATAAACACCAGTGTCCGTAAATAGCTCCCGAGCGAATCCAGCAAAGTTACGGTTGACGGAACCGATCAGTTGAGAATCCGCTGCACGGAGCGCAAAATCCCATGAAAGGAAGGGTTCGTCAACATAGGCAAACTGGACGAATTCGCCCTCGGGTTGCTGACCAGCAGCCCGTGTCAACTGCATCTGATGTGCCTTGGATATATCCGCATCTGGTATATGGAACTTCTGCAACCCTACGTCTAGCTCCCTGTTCGGAGTCTGATGGTAGAGAAAAAGGTTGTATTTCCGCCTCAGCGGGGCCCACTGCTGCTGGGCCTCTCCAATGATGCGCATATCATCCACTCCTAGCGGTGATACCTTCGCATTAGATCCCCCGGTGATTGGTGTTAGAGATTCCGGGGCAATACTCTGAAGGGTAGTAGAAGACGAGTATGCCGCGTCTGCAACTTCAAGCGGGTCGTAGACTCGAATGCGAGAGTTGATCCATGAAAAGGGACGATGGAACTATACTTGTTAGCACCCTAGCTATAGTGTCTTCGTACTTCAACTTACCCTTAAAACCTCATTTTCATACTTGTCAAATACGTGCGTAACGAAACTCCGATGGGTGTGAAACCACTGTCGAGCCATCATATTGCCCATGCCCTTCTGTTGCTCAGCCATGTATCCAACGTGATTCCCGCTCGCATCCATTATCACGTATTTGTTCGCTTGCTCGAATCCCCTACGGTGCAGAAAAATGTCAGATGATAGGATCATTATGATCAATAACCCGCAGAATGGAGGCCACTCACAGCATGACGTTCATCAATTCCAGCTGTCGCTGAACAACCAATGCAGAGTTTGCTAGAAGCGCCGCAGCAGGGTGCTTTTCTTTCAGGACGCCATTGGGATCTTCCGGTACATAAACCGGAGAGAGAAGGCTGTTATCATTCGGATTGGTGTCGCGCAGTGCGGAAGAGAGAGCATCTGTGCTGGATTGGGAACTGGGGTTCCCTCCTTGACTTGAAGGTTCTCTCCTGCTTCCTGAAATCGGCGGTGGAAGATCTCTTCGCCGTAATGTATTTCGAGGCCCACGGGGAGCTGGTCTAGTTCTTATTGTCCTCGCCGTCGCCCATCGCAAGGCGGGCGCATGGAAGCTCCTGCTCCACATTAAAGAAAGCACCTGGATTCTCGATATGAATGCCCAACTCTGAGCCGTCTCGAGTATAAAGTCGCTAGCACAGTTATGTTGTAAGGATGGTTCATAATAAAGAGTAAGATGGGTGGTTGCAGGACGTGGCGTGGATGTTCCGAGCTCAAGTTGAATGATCGAAAGCTTGTCGCGGGGTTAGGCGGAGATAAGATTCCCGGATGTATGTCATCGGAAGCCACTAGGGAGGCGTGGAAAATTGTTGACAACAGTATACTTACTTTAGAATTTCAACATTGTAAGACATTAAATGGGGCCGAGAGCAATGATTGTGGTACTTTAGACGGATTTACAATATATTTTCGATTAATACGTTGGCAGATTTGGACTGAACCCACGCAAACAACCAGCTTGATTCCCCAGAAGTATAACCATCTCCTGAGAAAACATTTGAACGCATTATAAGATTCTTTTCTGATACCACCACATCATTGCAGAATTATATTTCTCACAAGTAATGCAGATCCACAACTGGATCACAATGCACCCTTTCTCGCCAACTCGATCTTTCTCAGAGCTTCACCAGCTTTGTAGCCACCCCTGGAGACGCAGATTGCACTTCCCTCGCCGAGTTCCATCTTCTCTTCGACATTTGGGTGCGGACACGGGCAGTGATGTGGGAAGTGGACGCAGGCAAGCGTGTCGGGACAGAGATAGTTGGAGCAGGTTGCTGTTAACAGTATTGCATGAGTTAGAAAGTCTTGGACATCAGAAACATGATCTGACGGTCGACATGCGACCATTGACTTAGTCTAACATACCTCCTTCCCATGTTCGCTGATACCATGAGCTGTCACTGGGAACGTTCCCTTGTTCTTGTTGATGGTGTTCCTGATGGCCGCCGCCGCCAAACATCTGCTCGAAGAATTGAAACTGAGCCTGGGCGGCCGCAACGAGGAGCAGGAGAGCCCAGAGTGAGGCGAGAATATTGCGAGCCATCCCGGAGAATAAGAAAAATGTCCCTGCAATATAATCTGATGTTCGCAGCCTGTTTCGTTCGTTGTCGTCGGCCGCATGAAGCCAGATATGGCGAGTCGCATCACGTGATGACGCTAAGTCACGCTCGCAACTCCGAGCATCTCGAAAAAGTTCCGTTCGGCATCAAAGAGACTCGGTTTGAAAGCAGCACAGGGAATCCCTCCTGTTGTCGATCTGAGGGATTCAACTACACCAAAAATGCTTCAACCAAGATTAAGGGCACCCTTCCGGGTGCTCGAGAGAGCATTCGCACCTTCACTCCTGTCCTCGTCTCCGCTGCAATCCACACAGTCCTTCTTGTCACGGACGATCTCCGTTTCTTCCTCATCCATCCTCAAGCCGACTTCCTCTCTTCCTTTCCTTCCTCTCTCGATTTTCCGATATGCCTCACACGCTACGCAGGGTCGTGCGAATGCCAAAGCTCGCGATCCCGCTGGAAAACGTCTCGGCGCGAAGAAAACTGGAGAGCAGTATGTGATTCCGGGAAACATTATCTTTCGACAGCGTGGTACAAAATGGTTCCCCGGTGAGAACTGTGCGATGGGACGAGACCACACTATCTATGCGACGGAAGCCGGTTATGTGAAATACTATCTCGACCCCGAGCGGCATCCGGAGCGGAAGTACATTGGCGTCTGCTTTGAGAGAGATGGAACCCTGCCCACTCCGAGGAACGCTCCGACGAGAAGACGACTGAATATGGTTACGGTTCCCCGCGTGGAGGCTTCTGAGTTGTCTGTCGAGTCGGAGCTGGTCACTTTTGGAGATGGTACTTTGATGGCGGATGCTAATGCTACTGAGGGAGCCAATCCCCCAGCTGCTAAGACGGAGCTACAACTGCGGCCTGGTTACGTGTACCGTGAAGCAAACTGGCAGATTGGCCGTGCCGCTGAGAAGGCCGGTATTACCGCTAAGGAATTCGACCGCAAGAATCGCTGGATGGCCTGGAGAAAGAGAACGGCCAGGGCTGAGCGTGCTGCTCAGATGAAGAGTCTGAAGAACAAGAAGAAGTCGTCTAAGAAAGGCAAGGGCGGTCGTTAATCACTCTTCTTGAGCATGTCCTTGTATGTATTGGCGATATGGAAGGTCTTCAGGTGTTGTGATCTATGTATTATAGAAAGAAATCGGGAAAATCATCAAATCTCATTACTGTTTCATTATGCATCTGAAACTCGTTCGACAAAACACTGTAAATAAATGTCAAGTCACCTTTTGTAAGGCTCCGCTTAGTGACATGTCATGACATACTGGCCACCATCCTGGAGACCAAGGGGTATCATCCTACTTTTTCCTTCCCTCGGGAATGGACAAAATTGCTGAAAGGTACACCGTTCAGGTGCCCATAAACATAAACAAAGTGTATCATGGTCACTATTCATGTCCAAGAGGACCAAGACTCAGCTATTCATCGAATAACTTCCCTAATATCAGGCTCTGGCAAACGAATTCGTTGCCCACGATCCGGATATTATTTGCATTAACCCCAATACCGCTGCCGCTGATCGACTGCACCAGGGCAGGTCTCTTTCGCTTCCTACCACGCCCCGAGTGTGGCTTCACAGGGGCGTCTTCGGAATTACCGAGAATTATGGCCTTGGCGGCAGCTTCTTCATGATCATCCACGTAGATCCAATTCCAAGCCGGGGATGATTCCTTTCCCTGATCCATAAGCTTTTCTTTGGCTCCCTTCTGATCGAGGACCCGCTCAACCCGGGCGGCACCCAAAGCATATGTTAGGAAAATATATGCCTTCTTCTTTTCCTCCGTTTTCCCGCGACCCATAACAATAAGCACAGACTGCCCTTCCAACAACTTTGGCCGGGCTGCAATGGTATCCGTTAATCGAGCTGTAGCTGCAGGGGTTGGTGTGAGAATTCTGGACTTTGTGGCCCCATGGAGGTACATCGACTCTCCCGCAGGAAGAAGGTATATGTCCCAGTCCAGAATACGATTTTGCTTGACACAATCCTCTATCCAACGTCCTGAAAGGCAAGGAAGACCAAGTGCCAAGGCTTGCATATATTTCTCGCGGCGGGAGTGCTTATCGGCGACCAGACAAGCGAAACCAACAGCCTCTGCACCTGCAGTCAGGCGGAACTGCTTCTCCAAGTCATCAGTACAGTTCAAGCCAGGCGATCTGGTGGGACTAGCAGGTATAATGCTGGAGGGTAATTCGAACAACTCGTTAAATCCGTCTCTCAGAAGCCGGCCACCATTCTCCACGATCAGCTTTATGACGTGGGATTTTGAATCTTCATTCTCCACGTAGGAGACTGCAAATACCATTCCGGCAAAGAGACCGGTTTGGACAATGATACTCCGAGAAAGTCTCGAGTTTGGTGTTGCAGGGGTAGAATTAATGTCAGCGGGTGTGCCTGCCACCGCCTCATCCTTTCCTGGAGTAAATGAGAATTGCCTGTTTTTCAACTGGTTCCAGAGGATGGTGTCTAGATATATCCGTGAAATCGGGACTTTGATAAGATTTCCAGCTGTGCCTAAGCTAACCTTCCGCGGACTTCTCCGCTGCTTAGGTGCGAGCATCACTGAAGAGTATCCGTAGATATCTGTGATCGGTCTCGATCCATTTGCTTCTTGCTGGTCGAGTTCTTCTGGACTCAAGAGGTCGCGAAAACCGCGAACAATATGCGTGACCTTCTGAACGTTTGGCATATCGACTTTCACAGAGTCTCCAATGTGCAGTTCAAGTCTTTTGATTGTACCAGCCAAAACATGGTCAGTTGTGTCATCTTCGAACTTGACTACGTACCGGGTCTGAGCGCTGTGATTCGACATTCCCAAGCACGAAGCAGGGTAATATGCGCGTTTGAAACCATTAAAACAGGCAAAGACTTGGTTAGGAGCGAGAACAGAAATCTCCGGCATCGACGATTGAGAATTAGCCGAGGCTTGGAAGGGGTCTCCGCCCTGTATGGGGTCGGAACTCTCCGCCGTAGTAGCAGTAGAAGTAGGGCTTCGGTTATGAATTACCACAGCCTTAGCTACTAGAGATTTCCGCAGTCTTTTCTCTTGTGCCATCCGCATGTCAGAACGAGTAGAAAGTCTAGACTTTCTCGCGTTCACCAGTCTCTGTGCACTTTGCTCAGGAGACGCATCGACTTCCCAGACAGTTTCAGCACGTCTCCAAGACTCCGGTCGTTTTCGCTGTAAAGCACCAATGGTCACGATGGGCTCGGATGATTCAGGTTCCTCATGCTGTGATTCAGCTTGCTGGACCTCAGCCGGTTGTGGGTTGGCCGTGGAAGGATCAGCAGCTGGTACTTCATTTTCGGCAATATGAGAAGTGAATCGGGGTTCCATTGTTCGCGGCATGATAGGAATTATAGGATCGGAGGCGTAGACGTTCTGGCCATCGTTTCCACGTCGCTTCTTTCTGGGTGGGATCGGTGAGAAGCCAACCACTGAGGTGAACTCCCGGTCCTCTGCAGTAAAGAGACTGATATCCACATCAAGAAACTTACTAGGGGTGAATGGAGAGAAGTCAGAGGCAATTTCAGTCAGCGCTCTTCGTTGTCTGCCACTTGGACTAGAAAGGATCTTTGCGTTCAGATGCGGCCTCTCGGTGAGTTGGCTTCGCTGACTCAGTACACGAGAAGAATCCATGCCTTCACGATGTTCCCGATATATGGGAGGTAACTCATCGTCCTCCCCAGTCGCACTCACAGGGTCTGTACCCTCGCCCGTGAGTGTCACGTTCGCTACACGGTGAGGACTAGTCTCCGGTATTCGCGTCTCAGGGACTGTGTCATCAAAACTTCTTGCAGGTCTACGGATTGGCGTTTCTGCAACCCGGGAAGGCATTGACGAAGACTTTTCTTTTGTACCCGTGGTAGCGATAAGAGCACTTGTATCCGCGGTGCCACCTTGGCTGCTGATCCTGGAGACCAGGTTAAGCGGCTTCCTAGGAGGCAACGGTGTCGGGGAGCCTTCCGAGCTTATCGAAACAGTCCTTCGAGCAACCGGGCTCTTCAATTCAACCTGACGGCGATGAAGCACTCGTCGACATTTATGGTCTTTTGATGGCGGAGGAGATGAAAGGAAAGCCTGTCCACCTATAGGAGAAGAAACTACCTTCTCTACATCAGCAGCACTTTCTTCTTGCGATGCAGAAAAACCCTGCGCTGTGGTAGCAGGACTCAAGGCTCTGTGGGCCCAAGGTTGCACCGAAATTTTACCTTCGCCATTTCCTCCCTCCTGGGCATCAGGAGATGGCTGGGAATCCCTGACAATCTGTTGCGAAGAAACAACTTCACCAGTATGTTCACCCATTCTTTGGCTGCTTAGATGTTGATGTAAAGGAGGAGTTGTGCTGTGAAGTGGACTTCCATTATCAAGTTGCAGAGCTTGTGAGAGGCGGTCATGAGTCCTAGACGGCGTGAGCGAGGAATTTACAGGCAGCGCATCGTAGTTTTCCTTGTCTTCTTCGGTTGAAAGAAGCTGGCGGGATACAGCCGGGGTCAGGCAGTGCTCGTCTTCTTGTTCCGTCTCCTCTTCACTGGTTGCCCCAGTTTGCAAAGCCATTGTAGAACCTTGAGTCTCATTATCCTGGATATTCCGGGTCATGTCAATGCTCCGTTGCTTTGTGCTCCCACTGATTGGTGAGTTGAGTGCAAGGAATTGCTCGCGATGCTTATTATGAGCTGTCCTGGCTGGGGCGGTTAGATTGGCTAGTTGCACATTGGTTTCTTCATCAATCTTCCTTTGACGATTTAGACGTTCAACGAAGCTAGGTTCTCCATCAAAGTCGTCATCGCTCTGATCGCCAGAGAACATGTTTTCCGCGGACTTTGTCCTTCGCTCGTCTAACATTTTATCTCGCTTTGCCTGCGATTCCTTCATCGAGATATAGTTTAGCTGCGGCTCCGTATACCCGCGACGAAGAGAAGACGGAGGCGCCTTGACCGGTGATGAGGTTGACCCCACCACTGGACGGCTCTGAATTGGGATATTTGGCGATGGTCTGTCAGACAACGGGCCTGATGGGAGCTCATTGACGAAAGGTGATGACGGAGCTTGAGTTGCTTGGAATACTTGACTCAAAGCCATAATTCCACCACTCGACTCAATATCCGGGGCGATGGGATTGCGCGGTAAGGATGGCGTTGCAGTGGATAAGCTTGCCTGGTCGGCTTGCCTCTTCACCGTCGCCGGTGTCGAGGCCAAGAACCTCTGCGACTCCGGAAAAAGATTAGGTTGATAATGCAATGGTGACGACTCTCCAACCTTCGATCCAGTCTCATATTCATGATCTGAAGTGTTGTTGACCGCTTGTGTTTCTCCAAACCCCGACAACAAGTCCACATGGCCGCTGTCTCCTTCGTGAAGAGTAACCAGAGTGGCTCCGTCGGCTCCAGTATCGATATCCATTGGGTCCCCGTTGCTCTGTCCTTGAGAGTATCTGCTCCGTTTCAGGATGCTGTCAAAGACAGATTGGGAAACAGGTTGCGTATCACCAGGTGCGCTATCAGCCGAGCTCATCTTGGATGGTTCTGGAACTGCAATCAGAGGACCAGTTTGGGATAAGGTATGGGAATGTGTTGCTGGAGCTTTGTTGTTATTATTGGCAGATGGTGGGTCGAGTAAAGTTTTTGTATCAAAATCGACGGATTTCGATGGTAGTGCTGCAGCAATGTCCTGGTCTTCATCCAACCGTCCACCTTTTTGGATACTCTCATCGCCTTGGTTATTCACATGTGAGAGAAATCGAGCAGATATCTTCTCATCTAAAGGTATCTGGGATTTCTCATTGTCCTGGTGAGCGATAATAGAACATTAATTAGCACTGCATAAAGAGAATTATGGCATGGTGTTGACTTACAGCTAATCCCAGGGCAATCCGCTTTAACTTCTCAATATCAATGCTGTCTTCCTGAGACTCCATAGCTAATTCAGGCTTCAACTCTGGCACAAGCACACGTAACATGCCATGACCTCTTGGGCCACAATCTTCGTTGCACGAGGTCGCTGTATGTACAGTCAAGAATGGCACTCAAGAGATGCGACAGAACGCGGTAACGCGTTCTACACGTGACCGGGTTCGCGTCGGAACCCGTTCCTAATAATTGTTACGTTCTTGGTATAGCGTACTTAAATCTCAACCTCAAACCTTGAACTTTGAAGGGACTTCGGCTTCCTAGATATTCAGCAATCTAATCATGTGGCCAAGGTATCGCCTAGTATGGGTCTTGATAGCTGTCTTCGACAACGTATTTAAGAATCTGGATATCTAAGCAGAACATCATGACTCGACAGCTCCAGATTGAGATTAAAAGCAGTCATAGAGTTTGGTATGTACAGCACATGAAGATATTTAAAGGATTCAGGTCATTAAGGTCGTGCATTTACATTTTATCATATAGTACATTTATCTGCCAATGCAGAAATGTGATCATTATCCTAGTGATCATTATCCAAGTGGTATGGGTCGCGTCATCAATCACGACTCCGGTTAGGAACCCAACGCTTGATAGCAAAGTCCCGGACCTTGTAGCGTCGTAGTTCATCTCCAATGTCATCATGTTCAGTGTACGGCGGCGGAATATCCACGTAACAGAGAACCAGGCTCTTTTTGACTTGCGCCTGGACGCGATTTACGCAATGCAGCCACCACCAGCTGCGGGTCTGCTTCTTGGAGACAGCGTCTCTTCTGTCTTCCGCCTCTGACCAATAAGGGTGTTCGTAGGAGGGTAGGATGATGAGAGCGAACTCTGCATGCGAGAAAACAGGTCCCCGGTTGTAGAGTAGATAGTCAACACCAAATTTCACACCAGACCGTACGACCCAGCCCAATGAACGGTAATGATGATACACGACGTAAGAGAGCATGAACGGGTTGTCAGGATCGAGGCTAGTGGAGAGATCCCTGGGCGGGAAATATGAGTGGCGGCGAAAAAGCGATAGAAGTGAAGGTGTGGTCATGACAGACTTCTGCTCGTCAAAGACCTGTAGCACTCCTAGACAGTACACAAGGAAGAAAGCCTCCTCGTTTGAAAGCTGTAGATGCTCTTCATTTCTCAGTAGTTCCTCTTCCTCTCCCTCGCGTGTATCCATTCCTGGATCGTGAAGGAGAGCAGAGACTTCAGAATCCGCAACAAATTCTTTTTCCTCGACGACTGGAGAAAAACGGACACTCTTCGCACCGTTCTCCATCTTTGCGATAGTGGTTTCATTGGTTTCAGCCTTCTCAGCCGTGCCATTCTCCATTTTTCCTTCGACAGTTTGGGATGACTTGGCTGCTTGGGACTTCTTGGCCTTGTTCACGGAGAACTTCTCTACCGGTGAAGCAGTGCCGTTAGTAACACCGTCGATAGACGATAGATGGGCCATATCAGACTGGGGAGCGGTGCCCTGCTTAGCAGCCGCTTCCAATTTCAGCCTTTCGGCAATGGCCTCCCTTTCCTTTCGCGCTCTTTCCAGCTTCCATTCACGTCTTTCGACTCTCCTCTTACCCGTTGCCTCCTCACTGGTGTTATCACCAAGTAATCCCCTTCTCTTCTTTTCGCGCTCGAGCCAGCTGGGCTCACTCCTACTCAGACTACCTCTTCCAAAGAAACCCATCTCCCACAACGCTCGTATTGCTTTCTCATCAGTGACATGGACTGATGAGGTCGCCGAGTCGAAGTACGCAGGATATACTGCATGGTGAGGAGGTGAGATAAGGTAGGTGAGATATGAGAGGAGCACACTTATGATGGAGAGGGGATTGTGAGGAATCAAAGGCGGTAGAGGGTGGACTTCTACAGGGAGAGGAAAGCGATGAATATGTCTGTAGTTAGGCCGCGCTGGGCGGGAAGTCCTAATCTGACGAGACTTTTCATCTTGTGCCAGTCCAGCGTGGCCATTGGGCGCTGTGGGCGAAGACTCGGGTACTGTTACAGCAGTGGTTTGAGATGGCATTGTCAACGGTCCATTATTGATCTAAGAGTGGGATGGTCCTGATCTGCTGCTAAATTAGCATAATATTCACGGACAATGATCCTCGATTCGCTTTCAAAGAATATTATATGGTGTTCCTCAGATACCGTTGTAGTCTATAATAAGCGTCATCATCGGCAAACAGCTAGAAATCAAGGTGCCATTTGCCTAGACTTGCTTAAAGGTGTCATCACCGGAGGGAGAGAGTGTAGAGGAGAAGTCTGAGCACCGCTATAACTCACCGAAAAAGTTTTGCCCTGTACACCTCCGGTATCCGGACGTCATCAGTTTCAAGACAAATATGGTATACAATAATGAAGTATGTATGCCACCATGGGCCAGTCAGAGCAACCAGAATTAATCACTTTGGGGAAGGATGCATTGTTCCTTCGCCCTCAATAAAGCGCATAGTACAGAGTAGAAATTTCTGCGATAGTTCGCTTGTGAAGTGTTAGTTTTTATGGGCGGAATGAGAAAAGGCGCTAAAAGGCTCCAGGTCTGGTTGGTCCGAGCGCTGCCGCCGCCGCACGCCGAAAATTTCCTGCACATGATTTCGAGATCTCCGCGATAGCACAAACGCAAAAGTCCTCACGGCCACGATCCCCAGTGTCTCTGTCAGAAGAACATTAATTCGTTCCAGGTCGCTGATATTCAAACAATCTGTCAAGATGCATCTTATGGTATGCCTTCTAAAAAAAACTCTATCAGTTGGAATATCGACTAACTCTTTTAAAGTACACTCTGGACGCCTCGGGGAAGCGCGTGTATACCCTGAAGAAGGTCCTTAACGGCGAGGTCACTAAGAGCGCTCACCCTGCGAGATTCTCTCCTGATGACAAGTACTCGAGGTACGTTTTGGCCGCACCGAAACCCTGGTGCGAGCGTTCTGAGCCATACACTGCGCAGAAAGCTTCCTAGCCACAGTGAACGATGGGGCTAATTATGATGGAATAGACACCGAGTGACTCTCAAGAAGAGATATGGTCTCCTGCTCACTCAGCAACCTGGTACGTTACCCTTACAGTTCGGAATTTTAGCGCTCGAATATGGTGCTGACACATGGAATCTAGACAAGACTGCTGCCAAACTCTGAACGGATAATAAAAAAGTGATACAACGGCTGTAATGGCGAATGGTGTTCAATTTGGAGTTGTATATGGGTGAGAGGATAATTCTCTCTACCTTCGTTAGGGACCAGTGATTTGGCAGAATTTGTTTCATTTATTTCACGGTTCAAAGGCTTCCTTCCACGAAGACTAGATGTGGAAAATAGCAATACAGGACTCTTTAGGATGACTTAATGGAAAGCTATATCTGAAGGATATGTATAACTTGGCGTATTCGATCCAAATCTGCGTACGATATAAATTTCCACGCTATGGTCCATCTCGATCACCAACATGTGTCTATTGCGTAATTTAGTCCTATTCTAAATGTTGAAAATGATAAATACACTTTTCCCACCAGAACTCCTGTCATTCCTCATGCAAAGACAAATCAAGCTATCGCTTTCGCGAGTTCACGCTGCGTCCAGCTCCCACCTTAATCCGACCGCCACTCCTGTGGCGCTCACCGGTGAGAATACCAGGTAGGTAATCCTCATCCATGAGATCCCTCTCCTTCCTAAGCCGTCTCTGCTCTTCCGTCACGGCCTTGACATACTCCTTCTGGTCTTCAGCAAGAATGAGGTTTGTCCCCCATCCTCCCTGACCACCACCGCCCTTCCACTTTCCGCTGGCGCTTCCATACACTGGTTTCGGGATGCTATATCTGTCTCCCCGAGTGTTCCATTGCATGTTCTTCTTCAGGTGCATCTTGAACTCCCCTTTCGCATTCGTTGAGCAGGAAACCCGAGTGAGGGTGTCCTTCCCGCATCGAGGACAGAACTGCTTGGTCATTTCCTTCGTAGTCGCGAAACAGGCATAGCAGCGTTTGATATATGTCTTGAGGTGTTGGATCCTTTGCAAGGTTGTCGTAGAGAGAAGGTTCAGATTCATCTGGAGCAGTACGTTTTGACACTTATGAACGAGTCAGTTGGATTTATACGGGACTTGTGGAGATCTCTTCGCAATAACATACCGCAAAATCAGTAGTCATCGTCGCAACCTGCATGACCTTAGGTTCTGTTATTGCAGTCGCTGCGCTGCCTTCATCACGAGCCTGCCGCTTCTTGAGGTTAGAGGGTGTGATCCACTCTCCACCATCTGACTCGTCTTCCTCCGCAGCCTCTTCTGGCGACTCGGCCTCGGTGATTTCTTCTGATACCGATTGTTCTTCAGTAGTGGTGTTCCCATTTCCACTGAAGGTTGGATTCTCCTCGCCTTGAAGAGTAGTATTGTCCAGCTCTTTCGTGATCTCCCCTACTGCCTTGGCTTCACCATGGTGTTCTGCTACCGCAGACTGCGGCTCATCCTTTTTCTCCTCTTCTGTCTTTTCTTCCTTCTCTTCCTCCTTAGGCTCCTCCTTCGCTGGAGGTCTCCCGTTGACTCTCTTCTGTCCCGGAACGCTCCGCAATCTCCAGTCACCGCCGTTCCTCTCGCACTCAAGCTCGTATGCTAGTGCAAGCATTTCGATATCGACTTTACTTAGCACAGCCCTGTCACCAGTCTTTCGTGCGAATTCGCTCATGACATTGATGCTTTTCGGAGTAGGTGTTCTCTGCTTGAGGAAAGGAAGGTAAAGCGTCTCTACTCGCGCCCTCGCATCTGGGTCACGTATTTCATTAATGACGGAAGGCGTTGTGATGAGCTCCTCTGACTGTGCTAGGAGCGTAGAGAGCGGCGGTACGTTCTTGAGGAGGGGTCCGGCATCGAGAACGACGGTGTGCACCGGCTTGGTCGCAGGTGTCGAACCAGACATGGTTGCGATCGTGGCCAATTATGGCCGAGGTATATAAACGAGAAAAGAAAGACGAGAGGTCTTCCAAGACGCGACCTGTGAATCGGGTATATTTGTGCCCCTCCGCTCGGCGGTGATGATTTCTCGCCTGGAATTTTCAGTGAGTTGGTCTGTGCGTTAAGCTTATCTTAGCGCGACCTCCCCTATCGCTCTTCCCAGTCTCAGTAGGAACTTAACGAAGAACAATGAGATAGATCCCCTATTAAATGAATAAAAATTGATCTAATTCATCGTCTCTGAACCACTATCTAATCATTAATTACAATGATATTCTTGCTTCGCCATTTAAAGGTCGTAATATATCCGCTAATATCAATTGTCACGAGCACGCTATTCGTTACTTTCTCCTACTCGAAAGATAACACGGACTCTGATAATAGAGGATTATTCATAGCTTTGATAGGGAGATATTTATTAAGGTATATATTTCCGTATCAAGTGACTTCCGGCGAACAAAGTATCCCTCGCAATAAAAGAACTAATCCACCCAATTCCGTCATCCATTGATAATATCTACTTATGTGACGGGCTAGGCCCGATATAGGGCTTCGGATACCCTCAGCCAACCCATGGAGCTCCTGAGCTCCTTATCTCGACACCTAGGTGTTGAAATATCGCATTCTGCCACCTTTCACCACCCTACTCATTTCGAGCCAAGGGCTCGAAATGAGCACGGACCCACGTTATTCCACCCCGAGCTCACTAGGTAAACAAACCCCTAGGAGCTACACCACCTCTTTTCCTTCCCTTCTTCAAGATTTAATGTACTCGTAGAGTGGCTTAGCTAGTTGAATAAACTACCTTGAGACCGTTACAACTTACCATACTAGGAATAGGCCTCCATTTGCGATCTGTAGACCTATTCTCCTCATGTCAGCCACATATTAGCATAACATTTTCGATTGAGTCTTTCTTTCAATGCCGCAGATAATAACAAGAATATGAGATAGTCCTTGCTCACCGGTGCTTGATTCACCGAGGAGGTGCTACTAGGTGCTTCTGATCCCTTTTCTATCCATCCTGTGCAGCGATGGCCCATCATAAAGTTCTCCGTTCCGGCCAAGGAGCCGCCTGTGGTATCATCTTTTAGCTATCTATGTGTTCTTATCTCAGGTATAATCTAGGCCGCTGAGCAAAAAGCTTCCTACCTATGCTCGAGAACAGTACCGTGCCGAATTAAAAAGGTTAGAGTGGGTTATTTGTCTGTGCCAAATGGCATCCATTGAAGAAGTTCCAATAGTATATACTTAACTACGTCAAAAAGAAGAAGAGGAAGAAGAAGAGAATCTCATTCTCATCTTTAATAGTATCGAAAAGCCTGTAGCCTGCACTGATTTCTCCATTCTTACAGAGCCGGTTCAGAACCCTAGCCCATAGTACACTCATTTGTGGGGTCCAAGGGCCTTATGTCTACCATTGGGTTTATATGTGGCCGAGTGTGAGGAGGAAATTCTGTCTTTCACTTCCAGCTCTACCCTCTCAGTCCATACCTGCGTTAATTTAGGGTGATAGATATTCCATAGTTTTGGCAGGAACCTGACGTCTTGGATACAGTATTTGAGGATCTCATTTGAAAGGGGACGACGATTGAAACTTCGTAACTCCCTCCGCGTTTCGGTTCAAATAAATTCAGGCTCTTTTCTTTGATGCTCTTCCAGCTGCGTAGCTCGGCAGCGGACATGGTGGCTTGTCTTTCGATACACTTTCCCAATCCGCTGACATAGGTCCTTGAAAAGTTTCGTGGGGCAAGTTCCATGAGCTGAAGGTCATAGATTCCTTTGAGGCGAATTCCAAAGTGACTGAATAGTGCGTCTGAGTCGTTGCGCACATCAAAAAAGATCTTTGGCACCGCAGTGGATTCGAGAATTCCCTTTAATGTCTGACGGTTCTCTGATATTACTGAGAAAGCTGCTTCCCCCAGAACGTGAACATCGACAAGATAAGTGTGATCCTCAGGGAGGACATATAGCTGGATAATCGAGATGCTGCTGTCGCGGGGAGAGATTCACGCCTTCGAGGTCAACACACAGGGACGGAGGCTCAGTTGGTAAGTTACTTAATGTATCAACAAGAGTGGCGATACTCGAACGAGAGTCCACGATGGTGTAAGGAAGCACATCGTCAATCTCCACTTTGCATAGTGCAGTCGCAATATCCTGCGTTTCATCTTCTGCGAGTGTGTTTGGGTGATTGGAGAGCATAGAAGCTGGAAGAAAGTCTTATATTTTTCCTCGGCTTGGCATCTGGTCCGGTCATTGCTGTGGTATACTCTTGGATTTGGTGGATAAATAAAAATAAAACGAGAATCATTGACGAGATTGCCGGGATGGTAGAGGAAAGAAGAGGTCTAATGGTAATCTTTCAGCATTTATAGCAAGTTTATACTAAATTCTGGACCGACAATTTACACTTTTAACACCACGAAAAATTACCTAGTATTGTAAAGTAATAATTTAGTAATGAGATATCGCGTTGAAATTGATGGGTTTAAGCTTTGAAAACACCTCTTCCAACAATTTTCACCACCGGACACTATCAATCACCACTGATTACCACTAACCTGACCGACTGTCATGACCGCCTACCAGTATCCGCGAGGACCCTCTGACCCGATATCGTGTCATACAAGTAGCCAGTGAGGACTCTGCGATTCGAATGGCGCGTTATAGACTACCCTATCCGGGGATCGGAGCTCGAGTAGAGGGATCACAAGTAGATAATTAGCGATTAGTCTAGAAGGGGGAGAACTAGCTATTATAAAGCCTTTCCTAGACCACTACTTAGAGAGATCAGCGATCAATTCTATTCTATTCGACGACGGAGACTTCGGATATTCTCATTATATTCCATAATAACCCTTCTATTAATGATTTATTGTTATCTTTATATTTTAGTAACTTTTTTAGTTTAATTAAATATAATATAAAATTAAAGATATCGCGTTAAAATTCATCTGTTTATTTTGTATGGGGGAATTTTCAACCCCTTATAAATGACTTCCATATGATCTCAGATCCTCTGTGAGGATTTTCACTGCCTGACCGCTAATTGGTTTAGATATTAGATCCTTATTTAATTGGCCCACATATTAGTGTAAACTTAGTGTAAGACCGACATAGTGAAAAGCCCGAAGGGCACCTCACTAGAAGGTCTGAGCCTGCTGAGATAAGGTCCAGGAACTTTCCCATTTTACCATCCGACTAGGTATGACTTCTTCAGGTTCTAGCGGGGGGCTTTGTATGGAATGTCTGGGGTAGAGATTGAACATTAGTCACCAAAATTCGCCCACAACCTACAGTATCGTCTTGCCGCTTCTTCTCACTAAGGTCCAATTCATCTTGACTTGATGTTGTTGATAAGCGATTCTCTCCTGGTTCACCATAATGGTTGTTTAAGGATGTGTGCTTCTTCTCTTAGTCTGGAGGCCTTTGGGCGCTAAGTAGGAAGGCAGGGATTGGCTGGCTTGGTCAAAAGGTCCTTCCTGGCCGGTCAACAGTGCACCCCCAATTTTCATTGGTGTTTGCTCGGTCTGAGTTTCTCATTTTTTTCTCTTTGGAAACATTGGACCTTGTATCCATATCTCAGCATTTCATTCTCGACGTCCAGTCACTCCATTGAATGTGCAACCATGCGGACACGTATGCGCTTTGATGATGTCGCGTGGGAACAGAGTGACGCGATCGCAGATGCTTGGGCGGCGGAGCTGTTTAAGACAGATACTTTGAGGGCGATTGCAATGATTCGCTTTCCAAAGCCTGGCGCCAGATGTTCCCTGAAGAAAAAATTCGGAATGGAGTTGCTATGGTCAGATATATTCAGAACCATACATCCATCCCGGTATCATTTATTCTGCATTGGGGAACAAAGAAAGAAAGTGCTCTCGGTCTAGGTCTATTTATTATCATGGAATATATTGACCACGCTATGGATCTAGGTGCAGCACTGAGTATGCCCGGGCTCAGTATTGAAGACCGTCCACTCATTGACCTACATATTGATACAGATAAGCTTGAAATGCTGTATGGACAGTTTGCAGATATCTTGCTTCAGCTATCTAGATTATCATTTCCTCAGATAGGATCTCTTGTCCAGGTGGATGAGTTCACATGGGAATCAACACGCCGGCCTCTCTCAATCGGTATGAATGAACTAGTCTGACTAGGAACTTTTCCACGATCAAAACTGCCAACCACTACCTTTAACACAGCATCCTCTTATTTCGAAGCACTTGCAGAACTACATATTGAGCATTTAACTCATCAACGAAATGACACAATCGATTCTGTGAGCGATTGTCAGCAGAAGTTTGTCGCCAGATGGCTCTTCTATAAGCTTACCAGCGAAGGCCGACTTATATCCTCTCCCCTCAGTGATGGCGGACCCTTTAAAATATGGTGTGATGATCTTCGACCCTCTAATGTGCCAGTGAATGCAAATATGCAGATTGTTGGGGGTTGTTGACTGGGAATTTATATACGCAGCACCTGCTGAGTTCTCCTATGCACCACCATGGTGGCTGCTTCTTGCAGCCCGAGTACTGGCCAGGAGGGCTTGAGGCTTGGACAAAGGTGTTTGGAATTCGTCTACAAACATTTTTAAAGGTGCTCTCTGAGCGTGAAGTCGCGGGTGTTGGACAGGGAAGATTAAAAGAGGACCAAAGATTTTCTGGTTCAATGCAACAAAGCTGGGAGTCTGGGGACTTTTGTGTCACGTACGCTGCAAGGAAGAACTTTGCCCTTGATGCTGTCTTCTGGCAGAAACTTCATTGTCTTTTCTTTGGACCATGTGCCATTGCAGAAGGAGATATATGGAAACAGAGAATTCGCCTCCTCGATGAGGAAGACAGAGACTATATGGATCGGTTTGTGAACTGAAAGCTTGAAGAGATGAAGGAAAGAGATTTGGCATGGGAACCGGATGAGGTATACGAATGTTAAACTGCTTGTTCAAACTCGTCCACTTCATTTATATTGAAATACCTTTTCATTTACAAGTACCTGGTCGTTCTATATGGCTGCACGTGATCTATGAGGTCAATGTCCACTAAATGATGTTAATCATTTCGAAGAGCTGGGATCAAGAAGTCTTATGCGGCACTTGTTTTGGGAAATAGGGACACGAGTTGAGAACTGATTGGTTTGTTTTGATATCCACCAACCAAAATATGGTAATATATTACTGGAGCAACGAACGCGGAGATTAAATGAACGGTTAACTAGAACAATCATCTCAGATCCTCTGTGATCGTCAAATAGTCAGAGATCAGCCGAGTGCGGTGGGGAAATACACTGTTAGACTTCCCGTACTCTCTGCGCAACTCGACGCCAACACAGCCACTTGACAAATTCAGCCCTCTTGGCCACGTTCTGCGTTTTCAATATCAGTTTTCGCCACAATGAGAATTGTTTTGTATTGAAACTATCCCTCGGCGATGAGTGGGAGCTTCGAGTTGGTATCTGAGTGAGTGCGGCCTTTTCACGCGGCGCAAGAATCCTCGGAGACCTCACGCTTTGAACCCAATCCCGAGCCTCAACAAGAACAAAATAAAGAACCAGGATGCTGAGTTACAACTCCACAATAGATGCCCCAATGGTTCGTCAAAGAATTCGTTACAAGAGGAGATGGCCATACAAAGGTCCACATTGAAGCGGGACAACTCAGCTTATCATCCCAATTGCTGCTCCTCCCCCTTGCGTGGTGGCGTCCGTGTACATGAGCTTAAACAACGCCACAATTCCATAGGTAACCGAAGTGGCAGTCTCCCTTCAAGTTCCAATGAGACAATTTCTCTCGATTCAACTGGGGCTTTTTATACCTTTTCCTTGCCCCGGAAATGATCAGACCGCCTAAGTTCTCGGGTGTGGGAATGGCGCGGAGCCAAACTGCAAGATCTCGGAATAATTGGACTAGATCAGGCTCTCGTATTGGTTCTCCCCTTTCTGAGAGGATCTCAAACGAGTTCGCTAACTGATTGCTGCAGATTCATTTCAGAAGCGCGTTCGCAGCACGACGCAAAGTCTATTCCAAGATGTTTACACGAATTAAGTTGACGCAGGCGGATATCCTAGTTTCCGTACGGGAGTTCCGCTTCGTGGGCCAAGTGAGGGTGGCCGTAAGGCTCTTGCCAGGTTCGATGTGAGTATCTTGATTGGCATATCATGACTTGCGATGAGTTCCCTTGGCGGGCCCTCTCCGATTGGAAGGTGCTACACGATTGTGAACCTTGAGCTAAGCGTCTTGCTGAGCTGTCACAACCAAATCGAGGAGATATCGTTTCATTATAGCATGTTCAGTGGGAATTGAAGATGTTTATTCGCCCCTCCCTTGCTGCCAATCTGAGTTTACGCTTCTGTCCCCAGCTTTATCCCCAGCAACCTAGAGGGGCACTGATCCTGGAGCGAGGAAGGATCTTCCAATACTTCAACCGATTGAGAGGTTGAGAGGTTCCATTCATGTCTAGCTCAGATCAGACTACTTTATGCATGTCATGATTTATATTATGTTGTTATTCTTGTCGTTCTATAGCCCTACGGTCTTCTGTCGATATTCCTTTCCATGACAAGCGTCGATGGGTGAAAGTCCACTTTCATCGACCGCTAGAACGACTTTTCTGACGGGGCTCGTCGTCGGTGATTGAAGAGCCGGACCAGCAGCAATTCCCCCGTCAAGATGAGCAGCAATGGAAGTGTCCTCCTTCCCCGAGAGCACACACGGCTTATGGTGTCTGATCGAGGGGCCAGGGCCTTGGCTGTCAGCGTTATTTTCACCTCTCTCGCGACATGTGCTGTGAGCGCCCGCCTGTACACGAGAACAAAGATTATGAAGAGGGTCGAACCCAACGATTGGATGGTTATGATTGCATTGGTAAGCTTGAAAAAAAAAAAAATACCGTATGCCGACAAACAGGACTGATATTTCTTAGCTGTTTTCGTGGATTTTCATGGGTTTCTTCGTCGGTGAAACAGTATACGGGATGGGCGTGCCCGGAGCCCAGATCCCTCCGTCCACACTGAAAATGCAGATGGAGGTGAGAGTTCCCGGCGTATTATGTCTTGGAAGCATTCTCTTATATGCGAGCCTCCATACAGAACTTCTGGATTTCAGTCCCAATGTACAACACGGCTGTTATCTGTGCCAAAGCATCGATCTTGATGCAATACTACCATGTCTTTCCCACCAAGGGTATGAGAATTGCATGCTGTACCATGATTACCATCTTGGCTATATATGGCACCTGGGCCGTGGTGAGCGGTTATTTCAACTGCATCCCTGTGGCGAAGTTTTGGGATTCCAGCCTTCCTGGCTACTGTATAGATATGGAAGCGCTTTGGTTCTCAAATGCGAGCATGCACATTACCACTGATATTGTGATCCTCGTCATGCCTATCCCTGCTCTCCGGTCGTTGGATCTCCCGCAAAAACAGAGGCTCCTCCTCATGGCAATCTTCGCAGTAGGCGGATTGTGAGTTTGTCCTCTGTCCCTTTGTCCATTAATATGGCTTGAAGTCGAGCTTTAGCAACTGACGTTCATATTTCTAGCGTCTGCATTACCAGTATCTTCCGTCTGGTTAGCTTGAAGGTGATCGCTCAGTCCAAAGATCCAACATGTAAGCCCTATCAATCTTGGTTAACATGGAGACTCCAACTGACTTTGGTATCAACCCTGCAGATGACAATGTCGGTGCCGCCACCTGGTCTGCCATCGAATGCAATGTTGGTATTATCTGTGCCTGTCTACCCACCCTCCGTCCACTTATCTCGCGCATCCTCCCGCACTTCCTCTCGACATACAGCGGTGCCAGCAGACCAACCAACCGCAATACCTTCTCTCGCAGCCGTGCTCCGACTTACCGCAGTGGAACAATTCCATCTACAGTTGGGGCGCCAGGCGAAGACGTCGAATACGGGATGTGCAGTGTTGACATGGACCGCGTGTTAGCAGGAATTCCCCTACCACACCCTGCCAATAGTCATAGAATTCGCCAACACGTCAGCAGGGAAGAGAAAGACAGCGTCATGCAAGCAAAGGAGGTCAAAGGTTCTGAGTCGCCTTCTACGACATCTGGATCGTCGGGGTAGACTACCAGGACTACCGAGATCACTCCTGCAGTTCAGTAGTCATGATGGAAACACCCCATCTATCATGACTCTGTCCCTCCCGGACCAATCCCTATGACACCCTTAATTACCTCCACCTCTTCCATTCTCTCTATGGACATTTCTTGCCTTGGTCCGGTTCTATATTTTATTCTCCCAGTCTATTCCGGTGTATTAACGTTTATTGTCTTCCCCTCTGGCCTAATCTTCTCTTCAGGCTTCAATATCGTGAACACAAGGGGGAAATTATCTATTTACGCTTCATTAACTTCATTATCGATGCCCATCAACGGCCGGATTCGGCTTAATAATCATGTAACTCTAGAAAAAGAAAGAAGGCGAAAAGTCCAATGAGATAGAAACAGGAAAACTTATTACTTCTGTTACGTATCTACCAGCAAGACAAGAATACCTGCCCATACGTACTATGCAGGTTCCAAAGTATGGCAAGAAGAATTCTCCAAAATGGATCAGAACGCAACAAGGGATGCTGATCCGAATAATACGACGTGCCGAAACGGATCAAGGGGACGGGACAGGGCGGGTCAGGGAGCAGAGAGTAGAGGATTCTGAGCCTATTCCCTTCCCTGGTTTCGTTCAGTCGCGTGTCTTTTCGCGTCCGCTGCCCCGGCTGATCACTGCTATACTAGTACTGTACTGAGAAGTAATGCCATGACCTCAGGTCCAAACACGAGGAAAAAATAGAGAAAGGAGCAGTTTTCTAGTAAATAAATCGATGGAAGTAGTCATACACTAGAGGACAGGAATGCTTTTTACTTGACACAAGAGAATTCTTGGAGTTATATCGCGTCAATGTGTGCGCATGACGTGTGTTGCCGGGGATAGAGTATACTTCGTACGGTGATAGATATGGATTAATTTCGGTAAATATAAATGGCTTTTGTGGAGTAATTGAAAGATATATACACATCTAGTTAACATTTATGCATGCATGTTTGAGGAAGTTATTATTGGTTGTGGTTAAAGGATATATTGTGTAGTAGTTATTGTAGTTTCCATTCGATATCAATTATATATATATATTGGTGTTGTCCTCTTTCTATTTACCTTGCTGCTTCTAATTGGTCATTATAGGTTCTATTTATCGTCTATTTTCCCGTTGGCACTTTATTATTTATCATTTGTAACATATATTAATCAATTTAATTTTTTGTAACTGTACTAGAGACTGCGTGAGCGGAAGGGAAAACCAAATTGTCTTAAATGGGGAGATTTCGAGCGGGCGGTTTAGGAGAGGAGAAAGGGGAGCACAGATATTTTTTTGGGAACCAACAAGTTCTTTTCTCTAGGTTTTTACCATAAGTTAAGTCAAAAAAAATTATTGAATATGAATGGCCAGTCTTATTCCAATTACCGGTGAACCAACTCTACAATACCTTCAACCCTCCAGACTCTACAAAGGGCCTTTAAGCTGCCACCCTGAACAGTATATAATTTTTTTTTTTAAAAAAATTACTTCCTCTTCTAATTAAAAACTTCAATTTGCACCCTAGATACCCCATTCGGGAGTCTTCTATGCTCGTTTCGACTAAACCCATGCAACCCTTCATACCAGCTCCCATTCCGTCACGTGTATCCTTTCCCATTCCAAAGACGAACGCCATCGCGCGTGGTAGCGACCTCCAATACTAACCTTCCAATAGCTCCAAGGGTCAATATTTACATTACTCATCTTACTCGCGACGGCCATGTGAACTGTCCTCAACCTTATAAAGGGGTCGAAAATGGCTTAACTACACTCCTAGGCAAACGGCGACTGCTTCTCGAAGTCGTTATATTCTAGACGCATAGAATTTTTCCTCCAGAGTAAAGCCCGGAGAACTTTTTCTTTTTTTGGTTTTATAAGGGAGGCTGTCGCTCTGTCCGAGGTTTAGCTGGGTTGCTGGAAGATGGATCTTTCCGTCCACAGCGGATACAGAGGATTGCTGCTCATCTCAGCTGAGCCACCGCGTCGATAAACCTTTTCCCCGAGTGCACAGCAATCCTGGATATATTCTGGTTGGAGACCTGATGTGCGACTGTGAGACAACTTCTTTGCTCACCAATATCAGATCTGTGCGCAGTTGGTTATGGGCAGGGTGTATCCTCGGGCAGCTTCATCACGCAAGGGGGGATTTGGCTCGCAGCGGTTTCTGCAGTTTTGACCACTGCTTTTGCTGAAGTGTATAGATTACCATACTCAATGATCTCAGTTTTATTATCTGTCAGCCACTCGAAAAGACCGATCGTAAACTACTCTAGCCCAGTCACAACTATCCTTTGCTACGGCAAGTTCACGCATACAAGGGACATGTGAAGGACTGAATATATAAGGAAACTCGCGCGTACTACTTTACGATACAATTCTTTGTGCTCAGTATCAGTTACAGCTTGTTCACTATACTATCTACTACAAGTCGCTGGCGGTACCGGCTTAATAGGCTTGCTTTCCACAGGTCGGTATTTGAGAGCCTATTAGATGTACCTAAGAGCAAGTAGACCGCTACTTAAAGACATCCAGAGTATACTACAGGACCACAGAACCAATTAAGCTCGACTCCTTGATTTTTCGCCAACTATTGAGTTAGATATCCGACTACATAAAACCCTACGGCATAACGCATCCAGGCAGCAATGATCAGATCGAAAGTGTAGGATGTCATAAATTATATGCAAAAACATGCAATGACACCCACACGACTGTAGGCCTGAGCGGTATTCAGTAAGACACCCTAATACGCTTATTCTTCACCCGGAAATGCACATATATTTTAACCCCCCGTCCCCTAACACCAGCTGAGTACCAACAGCCTTATATTCACCATTGTCTTTTTCGAACCTCCATTTAGAAACACTACCAGAAACCCAGACAGCCATTGCAACCGAACAAGCCAACGAAGCTAAAATATCCCTTCTATCTTACGAGCTTGTGATCGAAGGACGAGACTCAATTACTTTCGATCTCTCTAAAACGAAACCATCCAATACACCCTGAAGGAAGGAGCACACTACAAGATTATATTGAAGTTCAATGTGGAAAATAAGCCCATTTCCGGCTTGATGGGTGTGACCACAACATACAGAAAGGGAACTCGGGTTAATAAGAATACCCAAAACCTTGTGCGTTTAAACACCTAAATTGTATTGTCTGAATGAGTGGAATTACTAAATCATTTACTAGGGCTCATTCGATCTAAGCAAAATCCTCATTCTGTCTCGATCCATAGTAAGTACCATATTGTATTTATTTGAATATACGAAGGGTTAATTTTTTATTTGAAAGACATGGCTGGGAAGAGGCTCCTTCTGGGATGCTTTCACGTGCAACTTATACTACAACTTTTCAAATTTTTGATGATGCGAGTGCCATACTTGCGCAATATACTACTAGCTATGATATTAAACAGGATTGGTAGTGTGGTGGTGAATCGCCAGACATCTGGACAGCCCGTACAGAAGACGCATTCAAATAAACGACAAGCTCGAAATGGTCTCATCTCCTTTATACAATTTGGATCTCAGAAGTCTCAATTGGGAATGTGCCTGTGATAGTATCAGGATTGATTTGCATGTAGTTACATTAGATAGATGTCTAGTCTGTCTCTATTATTATCCTTACCTATACATTCCACTTCTAGAAGTAATGCAGATACAGTTGTTAATACAGCTTGCGAGATAATACAGTAAATTCTTTTAAGGTATCCTTATGCAAATTGTCGTGTCTGACACAGCAGCCCACTCTTATTTACCACTGATATATATAATATAATACTATGGACTGCTGCTTTTCACGTTGTAACCACCCCTACTTAGAGTGCGCTATTAAAATACTGTTACCATGTGGGAATTTTTTGTCATACTGCTCACTTTACTGTGCACAGGCAACCCCAATTTCAATTTACTGTAGATAATTAGGTGATAATTATTAACTACTCAATTGCTAGACTGTTTGGCAAGTGAGAATTGCGATCAGCTCACTTACTAAAAATAATCATTGACACCCTCATTTACCTACAGTGAAGAAAGAAAGTACACACCGTTTATCTGACCTATGATGTATTATTACAAGTCGAAAAATAGAGCGAACAATACAGGAGAAAAAAAAATATAGATATATATATATTCATGATGTTCGTATACTAGATCTAAATAGACGGAACGAAGTATTAAGCGCGGAACCGAGTGCTGTTCCCCTAGACAAAAGCGCCGAAATCACATGCAATGCTGAAACCACGAAAGGGAAACGAACGCCCCTACCCTGCACGATGAACTCAAAAAATACCAAAAACCATGAATGCCAACGCAGAAAGAAAGACTAGATGTCTATGTCTTGTCTACGAGTCTAAAATGCCTGAAACTCTGCGTCCACCTCCTCGTAGTAATCGAAGAAGCCCTTGAAGATCTTGACGCCAAGACCGGGATCGAGACTGCCGGTTGTAGCGCGGATGCTGTGCATGCTCAGCTGTGGAATACCCGCGTCGATGGCTCTCAGGCCGATGCGGGCGCTGGTCATGGGTCCGATGGTGCCGCCAGAGCGCGAGTCGTTGCGGATTTGGAAGACCTGGAGGGTGGAGCCGCACTTGTCTGCAACACGGTGGAATATCGCAGAGCTGACGCTATCAGTTGTCATGTGGCCGTTAGGGTCGGCGGAGATGGCGACACCAACATTGAGTCTAGGAGCGTGGTTCTCGAGGTAGACATTGAGGAAGTTGGGGTTGACGGCGTGGATGACGTCGGAGGAGACCAGGAAACTGTTGGCGACGGTCTGGGAGAGCAGATTCGGGCCGTAGGTGTTCTCAGGAGCAAATGCTTCTGCGATGCGCTCGATCACACTGGACATGTAGTTGGAGCGGGCACCCTGGCGGAGGAGAGAACCGACTTCCTCGTCATCAAACATGCCGACCATCTTCACAATTCCCGGGGAACGCTCGTCGGGAGAGGCAAGTAGAGCCTCCTGCGCAGCGTAGCAGCAGAGCTTGTCATCGATGCGGCCGGCAAAGATAAAGTCCTTCTCCAGACCACCGAGCTGCGCCGGTTGGCTGTCGAACAGCTCCAGTTCCCAGTTGACAATGGTGCTGTAGTCGGTGATTCCCAGCTCCTTAGAGATAACCTTAACTAGCTTCTCAGGCTGCGTCGCGGCGAATGTACTAGCTGGGATCGTGCTGCGCGTCTCTGCATTGGCAGATTCACCCCCAAAAAGATCCGTGTTGTCCACACCCACCACCGGGACCATCTGCGTCTCCTGGTTGAAGGGACCTTGGGAGGGAGCACCGAAGTGCGGCGCCAAAGTCGGGATCCTCGCAATGGGCCAGTCCAGCTTGACCAGCTTGATCTCGACCTTGCCTGTGTTCGGATCACGCACCAGGACTCGTCCACCCAGCGACAGATCGCGATCCCACCAGGTCGAGTTCAGCGCTCCTGCATAGGGGGCCACACCCAACTGGAGGAAACCAGCCTTCGTAGGCAGCTTGGGGAGCGGCTTCAACTTGGCCGTGAGGGCGTCAATGTGGCCGGCGACGATACCCACACCGTTCCCACTCTTGTAGTCTTTTCCGACAGCGAATGCGATCAGGGCGCTTCCATTGCGAGTGGTGTAGTACTTTCCACCGCGCTTGAGTTCTGACTTCCAGACATCACGCTCGGAGAGGCGCTTGTAGCCATGTTCCTCCAGCTGCTTGGTGAAGTGCTCGACGGCGTGAAAGATGGTAGGGTTCAAAGTCATGAACTCGCAGAACGGTTTCGAGTAGGCTTCAGGAGAGACGGAGCCCGTGGCAGTACGAGGCTGTGAGGATCTGGCGGGCAGCTGCTGCGACCATTGTGCGGAGATTGGGATGAATCGCGCCTCGGCCAGCTGGTCGCCGTCAGAGAGACGCAGCGTCGAGATGGATGCCTGCAGGTCAGCAACTTTCCTTCTCGCCATGGCTGTGTTAGAGAGTGTAGCCGAAATTCAGAAACGAAAGGGTGCGAGACACTGCCCTCCAGAGGGAGGAATGAGGGGAAATGAGAGAGCGATAGTGAGTGAGGAGAAGTCGTGATGAGTCTTTCGGCCGGAAACTGTTTTAGTGTCGTTCTGGTGGCGCAGGTCGCAGTGAAGTCCGATGTACTTCGAGAACAACACGTCTTGTGCACGGTTCACTGCCTATTTCTCCGTCCAGCATTCATGATGAGCAGCAATAATAGTCTCCTGGCATATTTGCACTGGGACAATGTCTTATATCCAAAAAGGCAGAAAGGTAATCTGCATGGACTGGCTGATTGCGCAACATACCCTATTGCGCGATTACACGTGCCGCTGATTCCTCCGGACCACAATCCTGAAATTCAATAGTGTCTCTTATAGATGCACTTTTCCCAACGTTCAAAGTGCGATCTGTCAGCTCCACAGCCACATGGCAATCGGTGTACTGGACCCCGCAGTCTGGAATGTGCAAATGATGAGTGGGATAGAAATTGCATCGCGATATGCCGCATGTCTCATGTGGGAATGTGCCGCCAGATGGCTATGACCAGGGGAACGGGAAGTGACAGCAGTGAGATAATTACATTGTCTCACAAAAGAATCCTCGATATCCTGAACTAGATGAGATCTCCGCCATTGTTTGTGGCGTAACGAGTAGCGGAATAGTATAGCCAGTGGTGCCGGTATGCTCTATAATCGAAGAAAAAGCAACCAGGATATCGCATTGTTGTTCATAACATTCTAGATGGTATGGCTATAAAACATGTATTCTTGAAATCGTTGCCTTCGATTCGGGAGCCGGCCGAATCACAGAAAAAAGTAGAAGTAAGGAGACAGATGCTTCCAATCTCTGTACCATAACCAAGCTTTCCGTGATGCCTAGAAAAGGAAGTCCAGAATCTATATAATAAAACAGGGGGCGCGATCAACAGCACAGTGACTGTAGGCTATCGAGGCGAAATAGAAGTGAAATGTGAGAAGAAAAGATCGGGTAGTCTATCTCCAATACCAAGAAAATGACCAAAAGCAGCTAAATACAGAATGTGCACTAACAACCTAGACCGCACCGCAAACTCCCATGCATGCCTCTCAAGAAGTCTTTTGGTCATCGCTGGAGCCAACGACAGCATTCCAATTGACCTTACCGTCGGTGCAGTTATTCGTGATTTCGGGACCGGTAGCGGAAATGACCTGCTGTCCGTTACGGATAATGGCGATTGTAACAGCGCCGGTCTGGTTATTCATGGGGATGGAAAAGTGGTTGAGTCCGACAGTGTTCGCACGGAAATGGCTTACACCACCGTTACCGATCTGAGCAGTGACGACGCTAGGCTGCTGGACCAGCACTGTAAAGAACACCTTGTCTTCGGAAACAGTACCAGGAGGCAACGTCGGTTGACCTTGGGCTGGGTTGTTACCGGTCGTTCCTCCATTGCTGCCGGCAGAGCTAGGGTTCGGTCGATACCAGTAAGTAATCTTGTCCTCTGCAGTATGGTTGCTCTTGTATACAGTGGAATTTCCACACGGGGTATAGACAGTCGTGTTTCCGGATTTGTAAGCGTCGATGTAGTATGGAAGAAGGGCCCTCCACCCATCATGGGGGTTATTCGAAACATACTCAGAAGCACCCTCTGGAATTCCCGACTCGTGGATGGGCCCAATGTAATGGGATTCTCCGTAGTCGTTCCAAGTAAGAATCTGGACGTATAGGTTAGCAACTAACCGACAGATCACTCGAAAGTAAGAGACCGACCTCAACCATGGCGGGTCGAAGTTCAATCGCCTGAGCCCAGCGATCATGCCACAGGGAATCACCTCGCCACAGCCAGTTCTTGTTCCACTGGGGCAGGTTGGTGTAGAACCACGGGGAAACTGGCATCATGTACGGCTTGCCGGTGATAGTGCTAAGGAATGCTCTGTCAGGGGCATCGGTCATGTCTTGGGCGCCCTCTGGCCATGCGTCCCAGCTGGCAAAGCCATCGATTATGCCGAGGGCGGAAGCAACGCCGGTGACTCCCAAGCTCGTCCAAGTCGGCATGGCAAAGCAGCCTGTGGCGGACTTGATACCAGGCCAATCATTGACATTGCTGGTGCCTTCGAACGTAGTCACCAAGGGCTTTCCCTGGTAGTAAAACTGAGCGGGCTTATCCTTGTAGGTGTTGATTTTAGTGATCACATCGCTGGCGGGCCAGGCGCCACCGGACTCATAGTCGAAAGAAAGAAACAGTGAGAAGTTGCCAACAGTCTCTGCAGCATCGTATGCCTTCTGCAGGACGGTGTCCGTGTATGAATCTTGCACAGCAATATTCATCACAAACCCGTCAATGTGAGCATCCTTGGCCGCGGTGATGTCTGATACCCAGTCGTCTGAGGTCATGCCGGCAGCATTTCCCACCTATATCGAGTCAACAACAAGTATTGAGCATGAGTAGATATCGAGAGGACTCACGATGAAATGAGCGAAGACATATTTGGGTTCGGAAGAAGCTATCACGGAGGTGACTGCTGCAGCCAAAGAGAGTAAATATTTGAGATACATCTTGCCTGGCTTGGGACAAACACAGTAGGAGGAACTGAACTGAAAACAACGTCTTTGTGTTATGAATCGAGCAAGATAAATCAATACTGGTGCTGTTGTTGTGGGGCTATTCTGCGGGGGAAGTATAAAGGACTGAAGGTTCTTGCGGATCTAGTCCTCAGAGCAAACAATGTGGCTGGATTCTGTCTTGCAGAAAGGAATGTGTATACGCGGTCGAGTCAATCGACGCCGGGAGAAAAATGGCGAGCTCTCAGGGAAAGGTTCCAGTTGCAGAGCTCCGCTTCGTGGCTCAACTGGCTGCGCGAAAGGAGTGTCTAGCTAAAGGATTGGACGACAGAAACTCAAGTCACCGTGCAACGAAAGGAAAGGACGGTCGAGCAAGCTCAACCTACGAACTGTGTAGTTCAAGGACAAGAAGGAAGAAGCAGAGAACTTCGCAGAGCATTTGAAAAGCGGGGACGAGGAGCAATTAAAAGGGAACGCCCACCAGCCGATTACACGACTTGACGGCTGATGCTAGGATAGAACTAAGATAGGACGAGGGCTAAACTAGAAAATACACCGATCGTGGGCAAAAAAGAGTGTTAGCTGCAGGGTGATCACTTGCTAGGGTACGATCATGGTGCCGTTTACTACGGTCTACCAGGATGAGAAATAAGAGGGACCGGGGGCCAAACAGCGGTGGATCAATCATAGCGATGAAAGGCATCCAAGCAGACACGGGGAGCCAGAAACAAAGGCGCTTGAAACAGACCTTGATTGGATTGTTGATGTTTCTCCCTGGTATGGGCGCGATGGAGTAGACGATCCAGCAACTTCATGGCGGTAACTAATCGCTGGGTACGGTTCCCAGTCGGGATGGTGTGGAATCCGAGGGCAGAGCCAAGTGGATCAGAAGTCTCAGTTAGAGCAGTATAGTTCACCTCAATCGATAATAGCGGAGAACCTCGGGACCCTACTTTGTTCTCTGGGAGAAAGAAAGCGATCAGAAAAATGAAGGGACGTGGGGTAAACGGATGGTCTGATCAGCGGGGCGGTCAGGAAACATGCCGGATAGGTTTGTTTTAGGCGCTGGACGAGTTCGACTAAAGGCTGAAACAAGGCCCTTATCGCTCAGTCCTTAACTAGGGAGAGCACGGTCACCGTATAGAGTTAGTGTATTAGTTTATTCCGTGCTTGATACGAAGAACTGGATCTATTAACGTGATTAGTAGTCCTTTCGCCAACCTGCCACCCTGTGCGTTCGATTTTGTACCTCTCTATCTCGAGTATGCGCTCGTTGAGCGGGAGCACAAGAGAAGCAAGACATATAGACCATCTCAGGGCTATCTGAATGCTACCTTCTATCTCATCGATGTTTCCAACTGCTCGGGCGCCTTGTTTGACGCGCAGGGACCACCCAATGGGCTCGCGTCACGAACCGCCGGCCCTCAACACTTGAAACACGCCGATCAAGCCCATGCAGCCACATGGCATACGAAGGGAGTGCCTGAATTGACAGATCCGACGGCTCCTTTCTCCTTGACTCCTCTTTTTTTTTTGGACGATCCTTAACTCCAAGTGGTGCAGCTGAGGATCAGCGCATGCGGTTGGTAATCTTCTTGAGCCGAAAGTATTCATATCGGCTTTCCGATTTCAATGATCCCTGCCGTTCATGCCGGAGCCGGAACTAAAGCCTGATCACAAAGGATTCGGGCCCAAGTCCTTGGACTAGCACAGGAGTCATTATTGTTCCTCGTGTTCGGTAATTATCATTATTACTAGACCCGCTAGCAGCACATTATGATCAGGGTGATCACTTGCATAATGTGGTTCGCGGTGAGATGAACAGCAGGATAAGATGTGTCCAGATGTCTTCAACGCCATGACAGGGCGAGATTCAAGACGTCCAAGGAGAACCCATTTCTCTTATACGGTAATGACTTGGAGAACGTGAACCAATCCGGACTCTCCAGAATAAATGCCATATCAGATATACGAAGCGCCTCCTACTGGCGAGTACTGTGCCTATTCAGCTGAACGCAGGGGCAATATGGCTGTAACTCTGATCGTTGACTATAGAAGACAGCATAAGATTGCCATGGACAAGAAGAGCTGTCACTTATCCTCTCATGCACGTTATCTAGGAGTGAAAGTATGTTGGTGGCCATGCAGTGCCTCTGGGGGCGCCAATGAATATGTCTGTGACCAGTAGCCATGTTAGAGGAACGCTGGATACACATACTATCCAAGGAGAAAGCAAAGAATCCTCATCGACTAGGCGAGCCTATCAAAATCAGTTTTCAACCTGTCGAAGGCTGGTGTATGGAAGTGTAGCAATGGGATTTGATTATCTGACCTGCTTGAAGGCTAGAACTAGGAGAGATCTAAGCCATATTTGACAGCTAGACAAAAGAAGAAGAAGAAGAAGAAGAAGAAAGAAAAAAGAAAACTCCATGTTAGATCCTATAGATCAAGCTTGATGTCAGCGTTTGACAGCTCACATGCAGGTAAGCTACGGTGGACACAATCCCTTTATGGGCAAATCAACAATGGATAAAAGAAAGCTGTATGTTTACGCACGGTATGCACTAATACGAACACAAGGTATTTCAATGCACAGTAGGTTTGCTTATAAAGAATTTCAGTATACATGGCGGTCAGGGCGTCGACTGTTTTATTGGACATCCTATGACTTATGTTGGTCTATTTATTAGCTGGTAAGCAGTAGCGTCATACCTTAAACAAGCCTCATGAACTTTTCTCTAGAGACATATAGGCATCGTTGAGTTTCAAATATGCTGATCGCAACCTACTTGAAAATATTCATTAAGAGATAGGCCTCAGGAGTATAGCCTCTGGATGGAATGGAAATCGATGGAGGTTTCTTGGTACCGTTGAGATTTGACAGCGGGAGTCTCCGCCCTGGGCGGGGCATCCCTATAGAATACTTGGCGCTCTTCACTAACGGGGTCGAAGTTTACTTCATAAAGATGTTGAATTAGCATGATGTCACATGCGAACAGGGATATCGACCATTCCAGGGTTTATGGCTACAATAAGATGACATTATCGCAGCTCCCATGATCCCGTGTTTCGTGTCATCTTGACCTGGAAGGGAACTCTGCGGCTCATTCTGTTCCAGGATTCGCACTAGCTCCGTCGCAGTCTCGCAGCACTTCATAGACACGTAAACCTGCTGTCTGCTGTGCCAGCAACCTCTCTGGTTACACAGGCTGGCATGGAAGGGTGATGCCATCCCGACGGAGGCCTATGAATGGCTCGTTCTACATCTTTGTGACCCGATAAGCTAGGACGCTGGTGGTGCACCGTAAGGTGCCGTGGGCGATATAAGCCACAATGAATCTTCTGATAAGGCAGATTCAGACGTTGATCGTCAAGAATCTCCTCATCACGCTGGTTCGTCCCTGGTTCACCACTCCTCTTCGAGCATTGATTCTACCGATTGCATTTACTATATTTATGTCCGCGCGCTCCCTCTTCAATTGATTCCCTGCATCATTGGCATTGAGACTGACACTGGAATCAGATCATACGCGCGTAATTTCTTCGTTGAACCATCCGTATATGGGATTGGCCATCCAATTCCCATCCGATTTTTTGCCGATGCCTTGAGCTCCGTTGGCGGCGGAAGGGATAAGCTCATCTTTGTTAATAATGGCTTCGTGGGCGGAGATATCGAGCGGGTAATTTCTAAGGTTTCTGAGTCTGCAAAATCCGCTACCGCGGTCAAAGTCGAAATCTTGACGACAGAGAATGAGTTGCGCGATGTCTGTCGAAGCTCCCTCCGTGGTGTTTCGACTTGTATCGCTGCCGCGGTCTTTTATTCATCGCCCCAGGAGGGTCCATATGGAATATGGAATTACTCTGTCCGAGTTGACGGTGCACTAGGAGAGCGCATCAATGTAGATAGAAGCAACAATGACGATGAGATTTATGTCCTACCGTTCCAGCATTCTATTGATAAGACCATCGCCGGTCTCAACACGACGATTGACCAGGCTGCTCTGCCAGAAGAGGTTTGGGTCTTCCACCCTTGGGTTAATGTGGTTGCTGACAGGATTATTTAGATTCTAGGATATCCCTATACATCCATCACGAACCAGCAACGACAAGACCAGATCCGTGAACGGTATATGAGTGCTATAATCTCGATCCTGGCAGTTGGCATCTTCGTGGGTATCGTGGGGGTAACCTATCAGCTTACAGGATTAGTGGCTTCCGAGCGCGAGCTAGGCATGACTGCTCTAATCGACACTATGGTGCCGAATCAATCTGCATGGCGATCACAAGCTGCCCGGCTCGTGGCGGCGCATATCGCTCTAGATATCATCTACGGTCCGGCGTGGACCATAACCGGTGCAATCCTGAAAGTAGGTGTCTATATGAAGACCTCTGTCGGCATCACTATCGGCCTTCATATCCTTACCGGCCTGGCTCTATCATCGTTTTCTCTTTTTGGAGCAGCATTCTTCAGGAAAGCTCAGCTGAGTGGCATCTCTGCAGTCATCGCCTGCTTGCTCCTAGGAGTAATAGCGCAGAAGGCTAATATCACGGGAAACGCGGCTGTCATCATTTTGAGTCTACTCTTTCCGCCCATGAACTACATTCTATCAACTATATTCATGGCACACTGGGAAAGGCAAAACATGGGCACCAACCTGATAAAATCAGCTCCGGGTAACCTGTGGACGGTTCCTGCGATTGTGCTATGGGTGCTGCTTATCATTCAAATAATCGTCTACCCTGTATTAGCAGCGCTCATTGAGCGTGCGTTATACGGGACTGCCTCGAATAATCGGAACCTCAGCACCTTGGAAGAATCCACTGCTCTCAGGATCGACAGCTTTACTAAGCTCTACAGTCCGAACTGGTTTTACAAAAACATTGCATCTAAGTTTGGAAGACTCCCGCAAACCGTTCTAGCTGTCGATAATCTAACCCTCGACGTCATGAAAGGACAGATAATGGTCCTTCTCGGGGCGAACGGATCTGGAAAGTCCACGACGTTGGATGCCATTTCAGGCCTTACCAAGATATCTTCTGGTCAGATCGATATTAACTACAGCCAGGAGAATGGGGGCTTCGGACTTTGTCCACAGAAAAATGTTCTTTGGGATAACCTTACCGTCAAAGAACATGTTTGGATATTCAATCGGTTGAAGTCTACTGGTTGCGTTGACCAGAACGCGCAGTTGGTGCAGCTTATTCAAGCGTGTGACCTTGGCCATAAGGTAAATGTGCGCTCCAAAACTCTATCTGGCGGCCAAAAGAGAAAGTTGCAGCTAGCAATAATGTTCACCGGAGGCTCATCTATCTGCTGCGTCGACGAAGTGTCTTCTGGTCTAGATCCAATCTCTCGACGGAAGATCTGGGATATCCTCTTAGCCGAAAGGGGGACGAGAACTATCCTGTTGACGACCCACTTCTTAGATGAGGCAGAACTCCTAGCAGACGATATTGCAATACTTTCCAAAGGGACTCTGAGAGCACAGGGATCAAGTGTTGAGCTCAAGCACACACTAGGCTCAGGATATCGGATCCATGTCTATAATGTTCCCGGCTCGGAGAGGACATCTCTTCTGCAACTTGAGGGCATCGCCAAAGAAGTTAAGTTCGACGAGACGGTGTTTTCGGTGCAAGATTCGCTGCATGCCTCTCAGTTCGTAGCAATGCTGGAACAAGAAGGCATAACAGAGTACCGCGTGAGCGGTCCTACAATTGAGGATGTTTTTCTTAAAGTCGCTGAAGGACTCACTCCTCATCGTCCACACTCTGAAGCCGAGGAGACCCTCAATGAACAGCCAAAGCAAGATGATCCACAAATTGAGAAGCCTGACCGTGAAGAGCTTAAATTACTAAGTGGGGGACGTATTGGGATGGTTCGGCAAGCTTGGGTATTGTTCCTAAAGCGAGTGATCATCTTGCGCCGCAACTATCTGCCTTACGCCGCAGCTTTCCTCATCCCTGTGATCGCGGCAGGTCTCGTAACGCTGTTCTTAAAGGACTTCAGCAGAGCTGGATGTTCGGGTTCCGACATTTATAGCGCATCAGACTCTAAGTCCTTGATATCTCTCGGATCATTCGAACTTCTAGCAGGGCCATCCAACAGGATCACGCCTGCTGCGATCAGTGGCTACTCCAGCTCATTATCGGGGTCTTCTAGTCTTCCTGGTGGAGGTGCTCTAAGACTGACCAGCAATATACACATGGTTAGTACAATTCAGACCTTTAACGATTATCTTGACAATAATATTGCAAATGTGACCCCAGGGGGGTTCTACGTGGGCGACTCTTCCACTTCGCCAACGCTTGCTTGGAAAGCAAATGGTGGTCTTCCACTTTCATCCATTATGCTTAATGCGATGGATAATTTCATCACGAATATCTCAATCGGCACTCAGTTCCAGTACTTTGACATCCCGTGGCAGCCAGATATCGGGAAAGCTCTCCAGCTCATTGTCTACTTTGGATTAGCAATGGCTGTTTATCCGGCTATGTTTGCCCTTTACCCTACTGTTGAGAGACTTAGAAATGTTCGAGCTTTGCACTACAGTAACGGCGTTAGGAGTCTACCTTTGTGGTTAGCATATCTTTCTTTCGACTTCTGCATAGTATTAATCACTAGCGTGCTTGCGATCATCATCTTCCGAGCTGCTTCTGATGCGTGGTATCATGCTGGATATCTATTCGTGGTTTTCTTCCTATATGGCCTATGTTCGACCCTGTTATCATATGTGATTTCTCTGTTTTCCCGGTCCCAGCTTGGCGCTTTCGCTTTTGCCGCTGGGGGACAATGGTAAGTCGAGTCCCCATTCTCTGGCTGTCCATTTGCTGATCGTCAACAGTGTAATGTTTCTCATCTACTTCATTGCATATCTTGCGGTGCTCACATATGCGCCTACCACTAAGATCGATTCATATATTATTATTACCCATTTCACTATCGCCATCGTGACGCCTGTCGGTAATCTCACCCGCTCAATGTTTACTGCATTGAACATATTTTCCACCCTCTGTCGTGGCAGAGAAGTCGCATCTTATCCAGGAGAGATAACCCTGTATGGAGGTCCTATTCTCTATTTAATTCTACAGTCCTTCTTCCTCTTTGGGTTGTTGCTTTGGTTGGAAAGTGGTCCAACTTTCATCCGATTTCGGGACAGAGTGAAGGCGGATGACATGGAAGGAAGAGATGATGTTGATGAAGATATCTTGAGCGAACTGGCGCGGGTGTCGAGTTCCAATGACGGACTACGCGTTCTGCATCTTACAAAAGCTTTCGGCAAGTCTGTCGCAGTTCAAGATGTGACTTTCGGTGTCAGCAGAGGAGAAGTGTTTGCTCTCCTTGGGCCAAACGGGGCGGGAAAGACAACCACGATTAGCCTCATTCGTGGTGATCTGCAGCCGTCCAACAGCGGTGGTGACATATTCGTTGAGAATGTGTCCGTAGTAAGACAACGTGCAACCGCACGCTCTCATCTGGGGGTATGTCCACAATTCGATGCTATGGATCAGATGACTGTCCTGGAACATCTCCAGTTCTATGCTCGCATCCATGGCGTTCCTGATGTGGACCACAATGTCAATGAGGTTGTCCGTGCTGTCGGATTGACACCGTATGGTAACCGCCTAGCCGCGAAGCTCTCCGGAGGAAACAAACGAAAGCTCTCCCTGGGCATTACCCTGATGGGCAACCCGACTGTGCTCCTTCTCGACGAGCCATCCTCCGGCATGGATGCTGCATCCAAGAGAGTCATGTGGCGGACCTTGACGGCCGTCGTCCCTGGACGCTCCCTCGTTTTGACAACCCACTCCATGGAGGAAGCGGACGCTCTAGCCAGCCGAGCTGGTATTATGGCCTGTAAAATGCTCGCGCTGGGAACGACGGAGCATCTTCGCCGCAAATACGGCAACAGATATCACGTCCATCTTGTGCACGCCGCTTCTCCGCACACCTCCAACAAGGACATGGAGCGCATCCGCGTGTGGGTGCATGACACCTTTCCCGGTGCGGACGTTGAGCAAAAGACCTACCACGGGCAGCTTCGCTTCAGCGTGCCGGTGTCATTTTCTTCATCTTCGTCCAGCAGCATCACTGCCTACGAGCCCGAGCCCGAACCCGTTGCCACGGCTGACCCCAAAGATGAAATCCAGATACACATCGCCCCAACCGTCTCATCAAGCTCATCATCAACACCCTTTCCTCTACCTGTACCGAACAAGCCCAGAGGCATCAGTACCCTGTTCTACCTGCTGGAACGTCACAAGGAAGATTTAAGAATTGCACATTACTCTATCAGCCAAACGTCGTTGGATCAGGTATTCTTAACGATTGTTAGACAACATAATGTCCAGGAAGAAGAAGGGGGAAGTTGATTTTAATAATTCTAGTTCTCTAATTTGACGAAGAGGGGCTATATTGGGCATCCATTGGCGTTCGTATATAAGTATAATTTTACACATAACACCAAATAAATCTGCTGAGATTACGTGGTACATATGAAGATCCGTGAAAATCGTTTGGCCTAGTAAAACACTACTTATCATTAGTAGCACATCGTCATCGAAAGAATATTGAACGACTACCATCAGATCCATATGGACTAAATGGTATTATAGTTGAAAAGCTTGGCCCAGAAGAGGCATCATTCCCATAACCTTTATAGAGTATTCTAGTCGTAAAAATTGTTATCAAATCTTTCTTATATCTGTAGTTGGAGAGAGCGACATTGAAAGTAAAATTTGGCAACCTCCCGCAAGCGCGCGGCTTCATCTTGATCCTCCAAAACCAAATAATAACACTACTAATACTGTTAGTCGATATGCAAAATTAGACGGTGGCCACCTGGATACCACTAATACTTAGTCACATATTCATGCTGCCAGTTGAAACTTGTTAACTGGTTTAGGTAGAGAATACAAGATTCATGAAAGTTTTCCCCCAAAAGAAGACACGAAAACTATGTTTACATCATTTACAAATTCCATGTCGACATATCATAATTATGACTCTGAACCCAAGACAGATTCCACGCAACGTACTGTGTATTACGCCAGACATTTTTCCGCTGTGGTTTCCGCCCACTCATCCCAGTCGACGATATAGCTGAGAATGTGAAGCTGTCAGTATGTATACTATTTATGAAAAGATCCGATAACCAAAATCCTAGGTATACTTACCATTTTCGCTTTTCACGATCCCAGAGAAGGTTTCGAATACCCTGATCTCTGTGGACCCTACCACACGCGACACACTCCCTTTAGAAAGAACAGGCTCATTAGAACGAAATAATCATTTTCATTTGCCTTTGATAACAACCTACAGCCATGCTTTCTTAAATGCTTACCGAAGCTGGTCCCGCTCTTCCCTTGGCATAGGTCCTGGCCAAGACCATATCCTGTTTCTGGGGAGTTTCTCCATCAGGATATAATCTATGTACCCGCCTGTTACCCAGTCATCATCGCCTTGGGTATCATGTTTCCAGGCAATTAATGCAGGTGTGGAAGAGCAACCTGCTGCAGTGAGATGTTTGACGCTGATCTCCCGTTGTGATGCCGTTCTCATGCCTTGCCCTATTCTCACGAGACTTTAATGCAGTGTTGACGTATGGGATCCTGAATATATAAAATCACTTAGGATGATAGACATCCGTAAAGTTCTAAGGTGGAGGAAAAGCATACTGCATCCGAACTTTGACTACGGCCTCCTTGGCGGGATTACTGATGGCTACACTCACGAAAACCCCACAAGCCTCCGAGGGCATCATACATTCCTCGACATCGAACTCCGTAGCGGAATCGTGATTTCCAGTGATCTTCTGGTGGAGTATTCATGTTGAGATGTGAGAGCCTTGAAACACGATTTTGGAACCGATCCATTTGTCCTCGTCAAACCAGGTGACTTCCGAAGCAAAATTGTGCATTATCGTTAATACGTGCACAGAAACGAATTAGTAAACAAAAATCTCGAGTTAGTCGCAGAAGTTGATAGAAACAGGCCAGAGCATTATATAAAGATGGTTGACTCCCAAACCATCGAGTCGCCTACTTAAAGGGTGTCCGCGCATGCAACGAGTGATCTCCCAATGGCCGGGCAGGTTGAATGCTTCCTTCACGCGACGACAACTTTGGCAGATCACGGATGGCCAGTATCTTTTGTAGATAGGCTCTTGCAGCAGCAGCCTCGGCTCTTGCCTGTCTGCAGATGACAATAATAGTGCGGCATTTTTCTCATCAAAGTCCATAGAGCAAGGTGAATCACCCCTGCGGTCTTCAATGAATTCTAGTGAAAGATATTGATCATCGGGGATGTGTGAAGTCGATTGGACGTGAATACCTTTCAAAGACTCCCCACACCCAGGGATCCTGTAGGGATTCTCCGACACCTGTCCCGGTGCTCCACCTGAGGGGATAAATGGCGCTCCTAAGCTAGATAATCCACTAGACAATTCAAAAATCTTTGAGCAACCGAACAGGCTGAGACAACCTTTGCCGCCATTTAGACTGCATGGCATTCTGTCTATAAATATTACTGTAACCCCTCCTATATAGTCTCTCAGGTCTGCTTTTTGAATTTCCTCTATATATCTATTCTTTTTTTTGTGCGAATTCTATCATATAAAGTCTCTCCTGTTATTATATTTGAAACCTAGAAATCTAAAACGGCTCCCCATAGTTTGACAGGCAGGGATCTTATATTCCAGGCCTGTTAAAAACGGATTATATAACGACGGCCGACTCAACTCATAAGCTTAATTTTATGCCCATTTTGTAACATTGCTCCCAGTTTGAGCAAGAGTCACGCCGAAACTTCCTTCAAACAAACTGGAATGATACCGTTCTTGATTATGCTCCGGATGATCATGATGATACACCGTTTCATCGAAAACATGAGCAGTTGTACTACGGGAGCATTCGGTGATAGGACGGTTTAATCAGAACGTTTGTCATGTCGAGACATCCGTGATCCAGTCGTGTCGGGGGTTGGATATCCACTTTGGAGACTTCAAGTCAACGGTACCCCACGGCAGGCAAGGGAACAGAGCGCAAGTCTCCGACCGCAATCCATAACCCATCGCCTATGATAGAAGGGTTCAGCAGCATTGTCACATAAACAATCTTCTATCATAAATACTATCCATCGAAGCAAAACATACACAAGCTAGCGGAATAGGCACCTAGACAATTACAGAGAGTGACCGAACCATGGCTAATCCTGGAAAATCAGACTTCGAAGAAATTTTTTGCGATACAGCTTACTCCTTTTCAACAAGAAACTGTCTCCAACCCAGTTATATCTCTTACTGGCACCGCCCCTCCAATAATGACATCTAGGCAATTACTTCAGTATTTTCAACCGGGGCGGAATGTGACTGGTTATCAAAAATATCCAGAAAGTCTTTTCACAAGGAATAGACTTCAAGGGAGTAGCCAGACGGCTACCTTTGGATATTATTATGGAGGAAACTGCTCACAAAGCTCTACTATTGGATAGTAGCACGCAGTTCCAACAGAGAGAAAGTAAGTAGATATTATGCCCTTCTAAGCGAACGTTTCAGCGGCTACTATAGTCGTCTTTCCCTCACCATCATGTTAATAATATTTGTGCAGTCTGGAACTCCAGGCCTCTAAATTATAACCCCACCAGATCCCCTATTCTTCACCTTTACAGACGGAACGAGTTCTAAAACAAGCGACAAAACCGTCAGCCGAGAAAAAAGGGACATCTACATAAGATATACTTCGTGAATCACTGCCGGATGACAATTCTGGCAACAGGGACAAGAATTCACATCAATTTTCAAAAACAAAACGCGATCCTTCTGACCCTAGAATGCCGTCACCGGCAACTAGACACTCTTGGAGTAGCTCCTTCGTGCTCACCCACGGGACTTGCAAGGACAACTTCCTAGCGGCTCCTGACCTTATCATATGGCAGGACAGGGCCCCACTCCCAAGGCAAACGAGGACAGACTGACTTCGCTACAATAGCAAAATGGCCTTTGGTCACTAAGATCTTGGAAGGACCCTATAGAGCGCGGTTTCTGGCCACCACAATTCAACAAGCCGAGCGACGAATGGGTCTTCTTGGCCACTAAGCTCTTGACTACCGCCAAGCGAGCAAATGACGGGAGATGAGGATATAACACCAGTACAATCTAACTAGAAACAATACCGGCTGCCACCTGTGGATCTTTAAATATCATTATTTAGAGTCAAGGAATAAACGCAATATAATAAATTCAATAATAGAAAGACAGCTGCATTTATTTTTCAAACAGCCACCAGTACTCCTGACTTTCCGGGCAATACTACATAATATCGGCTTGTGCTTGTGCAAGAGACCGAGTGGTTCTTCTTAGGCAAGTTAATTCAGGTAGTCGGGCTTCACGAAGGTCCCAGACTTCTCCACCATGGACAGCAATGCCACGCTATTTTGCACGGGAGAGGTTACAACTCCATGGATGCATGATATTGAAAAGTCTATGCAAAAGCAGAGAGAACTCAGGACTGTCTACTCGCCCCCACATATGCTAATCTAACCTGCTTCACCAGGTCAGAGGGCGAGATATACGCACCAAACCCAACCCAAGCATGGTATCTTCACCATGTATGACCAGACAATATTCTTGAAGCAGGAGCTACATCCCATAAGAAAAAGGAGATGGGTTCTCTGGCATTCGATAATCCGACATAGCACAGACTCTCAATACGTGGGGACGATGCTACTTGAGGCGGCAATTTGTCGATCCTTCTTCTCTATCGTAACAAAGTCTCACTCAGAGAATGCTTCTTTACTATCCAAGAATCATGAATTTTATGCGCGTACGAAGCATATCAATATCAAACGGTATTCCCCTTGTCAGGAGGTAAATATAGTCAACGTGACATTCAATTACGTTCCTACGGCGGCCCTGGCAGCAGACGGTTTGACAAAGCCGCTTGAGAAGATTGCATTTTGCCACTTCGTTAAGCAGTTTCGTTTAAAGCAGTCTCCGGGATAGATTATTCCTATTTGGGTAATTGTTTAAATCCGTTTCTTCCATTCGATCTACTTATCTATAACCCCTATCACGATACAATTTTTTTTCCTTCTTAGGAAGTAATTTGAGCATCACGGCTTGCCGTGTGACAGAAGGAAGCAACGAGAAAAATGAGCCATTTGCGTATAATATGGATTCTGCATCTTCGGCGTTAAGATGAAAGATAACAATTATAAATACATATGGAATTTTACCTGAACGTGGTGTTATATGTTAGGTCGCCATGGTTGTACCCTCTTCCCGACTTATACTGATATTTCTGTGAGTACTGGGGTGTCCGCCAGTATCATTAAAGGCCCGAGCGCTTGGTGCTCAGTTTCCTCGGGTGATGTAGCACTTGCTCATGAAGTATGTTTCACATGGGTGTAAGCCATCGGCAGCAATTAGGACCCTCAGCACATACTGTGGTCCTAAAGGTACGACTTAACAATGAATCTAATACAAACATCAGACCCAGAACAAGCGACTTACTGGAAAATGACATTGGAGAGGGTGTACAACCTCAATTTTCAACAACGCCATAAGGATGTCTTAATGGCTCCTAGATCTATCATACGTATTGCCAACATGGCGGTCACCATCAAGATTATTATACCATAGAGAAACAGTTAAAATGCGGGAACGCAAGCATTGTATCGACCTGTATATGTCGCACCAACATAATAAGCATCCTTGGTTGATGAGGGTTATAGGGCCACTTTTCAATTAAACAATACAACCTATACCACTATTAGGACCTGGTGTAATTCTATCGCTACAAACCGTGCGTAAACTGGACTCGAGTCTAGGAATGATCATATTCAGAATTATCTGCATACTGTAATTATCACCACTAAATGCCAGTCATTACCACATCGCAAAAGAGAATATACAGTCATTAATTCTAAACTCGCCTGCATCCATGGCACTCTTAGTAGTAGATCCGGTAGAAATAGGCCTATAATACAATTACATATTTAACATACTATAATCATATAAAAAAGATAAATAATATTATATATTATGACATTCGATGCATTGGATTACGCAGAACCACCCGTGGTGTCGCAGGCATGGGGGCGATAATAGATAATCAGATAATGCGGATAAGAGACGGCGTTCGACAGATCATATACACGCAGGTAAGCCGGGCGTAGACGCCGACTTTGATTTTAATAAGATCAATAGTTGTCTCTCGATGGATATACTATATACGTCCCATTCTACAGATCGAGATCTAGATTCAGGTCTAGATCTAAATGTAGGTTCTGGAGAGATCGAGATAAGATCCTACGAAAAGAGAATGCACTTCCTCGGGTTGCCGTCGGCTCGCTCCTGATTACCCAAGTAGGTAATCGATGGTAGTCGCGAGCGCCTGCAGGCTATCGGCGATCTGTAGTCACGACTGTCGGTGCCTGGCGGAGATTTTGGCCTGAGGCATCACACCAAGATGGTTTCACTGTCAGCTCCGGGATTTCCTCTTATGAACAAGAACGAGCTTGTACTGCCGTGCGGAGATTACAGAGTGAACTGTAACAATATGGCACATCTACGTTTGCGTTTGGTTTGCAGGTAGAATAACCTTGAGGCAAGGAAACAGACTCTATTTCATCAGAAGAGCAAGTCTATCAAACCCAACGGGCGTGAACCCGTGCCATCAACCGTCCATCCATTTATCCATGGAAACCAGTAAAACAGACCTGAGAGGAGACAACGGAGCGGAAATCCCGCAATGGTATTCGAACAGGGAATGAGAATCACAAAAATCTCACAACGCCGATATAAGACCGTTAATTTAATGCACAAGTGATGAGGGGAACGTCTACCGTCGTCACTTTAAATGTCCCAAACTGAAAACCGCAGTAGGGAACAGGAAAAAAAAAAGGAAATGCCCAGGCATTCTATGGCGAAGAGAAGTATGCTGGTGCGCGCAAATGCACGGATTCGTGTTGTTGAGACGGTTCGACCGTCATTCGTTAAGCGGAGGGTGGGTATTGTGAACTAGAATGAAAAAAAGAATAAGGGTCACAGAGGACTCGATGGACTCGGGATTCAAGAAACTCTTACTCGAATCGCTTAATCCGGTCGGTGTAGATACCCTTGGCGGTACCAGAGCACACGTCCTTGAGGTAGTCCTCGAAATTGCTTGGCTTGAAGTCCGGGTATAGCTCCTTGGAGGTCAGGTAACCCAGGTACTTGGCGTATTCAGGGTTGTTGTCTCCACGGATACCCCACGACAGCTGGTACTCAGCGATGTATCGTGGGACGTACTTGGCAGGGTCGTACGGGTACGTTTCACTCGAGGCACGAGACGAGGTGACCCTCTCGAGAACCTGCTCCTTAGAAATCTGTCCGACGAAGTCAGCAAATGCTCTCGAGCTTGTTGGATCGAATAAGGTTCTGCTTACGTATTTGCGCTCGATCTTCTCTCGACTGATGTTCTCGAGCAGATCGTAAATCTCGTTCTGGCTCATGACAACGTCGTACGCGAAGACCATCCTGTTCAACGTTCGCTCATCGCTAACGATCTTGGCGACGTAGTGTCCGATATCCCTCAGATCCGTCAAGGCGCTAGGTTTGTTACCATCACCGATGATCTCATCGTTGGACATGGTCATGGCGTAATCAATCTTTCCGGAGGCAAGTCTGGGGTAGGAGAACTGGTACCACCAGCCAACGTCGATGATGGTGTAGGGTAGCCACAGTTGCTTGATGCTGTTGTAGACCATCTCTTTCTACAAAGAATAAATTGATGATAAGCAAGCGCTATCGTGTGACGATAGCAACTGGATCTACCACTCACCTGGTCCCGAAGCCACATCACTCCTCCCGGAGGAGTGATGGTGATGAAGCCGCATGGCACGAAGCGCTTCACTCCAGCCTTCTTGGCGGCCTTCGCGAGAGGAATCTGCTCGAGCTGGTCCGCAGGACCGACGGTGCTGATGACGATTTCGATGCCCTCGAGTGCCTTCAGAAGTTCCTCCTCTGGGGCCGTCAGGTCACACTGGCGGACCTTGACGCCCCGTTGCTGGAGAGCGGTCAGGGCTGGCTTTGAGAGCGATCTCGGTCGAGTGAGAGCATAGACGTCCTGTAGAGCATCGCAGTAACGTTAGCAACGATAAATGTTTCCTTGATGTTGAAGAATCAGTCAAGGCAACTCACGAAGTTGCCGGCCTCCAGCAGACCGTTTGCGATGGAACCACCCGTCTCTCCAGTCGCTCCAACCAGCAGAACCTTCGTCAGCGTCATCTTGGTGGTATCAGAATCAATCACAGGAAATATTTCTCGTTTCGCTTCATCAAGGTTGCTGTCAGCCGGAGTCTGGTCTATTGTCTAAAGTGTAAAGTCCAATGTCAAGACCGGCTTGAGGAGAAAAGATATAATGATGACAGAGAAATCTTCTAAAGCAGGAGCCAGCGGGAGATGAGGAACTATCGATGTTATAAACCAACCGCGTCCCGCGCAGGGCGACTGCTTACCCACTCTGTACCATCCGGGATCGGGCGGTGGTGGGTCGAACAGGAAGGTTTTGCTGGACGAGGATGGCAATAATGTGTGTCCCGGTTTTCCCCCGCAACTTGTGGATGAGATAGCGTCTGTTGCAAGCGTGCTGGGAGATCCTGCTGGTTAGTGGATGGGATGGAGAAGGATCATCGTCAGAGTGATCCAGTTCACTACCGTGGATAATTGTTCCTCTGTCTACGAGTTGCTAATTACATTTCATCGGAAGGCCGAGACGGGGTTGATCAGGGCCCGTTCGCTTCGGCATCAGAACTTACTTTACTTAATGGTCGGCAGCCTGACGTCACTCGCACACACCCCCCGACAGCCCCGAAATGGCCAAGAACGGGCAACGAGAGGCCGTCTTTTTGCCGACCAGTGGATAAAACCGCCTCGTTCCTTTCGTCTTCCTCTGGACGAACCACAATTCCTCCAAAGTCTGTCCGCTTTCCGTCCTGTCTTTCTTTCCTGGCACACTATCATTTAATTTCCCATTCCTGTCTTTTTCCTTCTTTCATTTCGGTTTCATCCCCTTCCCATCCACACACCCACTTTTCTGGCTGGTGGATGCTGATCGGCCCTCCCCGCCCACTTTCCTCCGGGGCGCACTGCTCCGCCGGTGGTTTGCCAGGCTGAACTCAAGCGGGGAGGATCCATCCTGACGTCCCTCTTACATCTCAAGCGGACATCCCCATGGGCAGGAGATCGGCGCTCCGGGAGACATGTTGGACCTGGGAGGTCGCATCCAGCAGTGTCGTGACCATTCAAACGATCCCAAGTGTTGTCTGTAGAGCAAAAAAGGGTCTTCTCCGTAGTTGCTGAATGGGAGAGAAACCGATGCATTCGAATGTCGATCAACGGCGCGCTCGAGCAACCATCAAGCCAGCCAATGCTCGAAGTGAAGCATCCTGGACAAAACTACAGGACACGGTGACACAGGCGAACAGGGCTGTTGGTCGCAGATAAAACCCCTGTCCTGGGCGCGTTGGTTCCCGTCGATGGTCAGACGGCACCGGAATCGATTGGCCGGATGATGGCGCCACGATGCAGGTTGAGGAGCAACAGGCCAGAAAGGGCGTCTGCTGAGTGATCCGACTAAAGCTCTACACATGTTGCTTAAGACATCACTCTACAGGTGACAATTGAAGAAATACTCTCGCCAGACTGGACAAAGCGATCAGAATAAGGTCGATACCCCGCTAGATCAACATGGCACGGCAGTAGCGGCTGCTGTGGAATTTGGATGTTGCGGGGAACAGCGGAATGATGGACTTGGATGGCGGACCAAAGCCACCGTTCTATTCTACCCTATGATATCGATGATACGCCCAGAGAACTGAACACTTAGAGTTGTGCTCTCCAGAACTAAGCGGGGTAGTCCTGCTTGTCGTTTCTCCCCAATGACGTGATAGCCATAAATCAAATTGATTGTTGAAAGGACCAAACCGTCGTTTCGACATTGAACATTGACACCTGATACCGAAGGTGTATCTTTGTCTTCTGTGCTCGATATTTTTATTTGTTCACCAAGACAGCTTCATGACTTCTCTGGACCATGAAGTTACTACAGAAATTACTGTCTTTTCCTCTGGCCTATCGCGATGCTCTGGTTTCCTAGGTGGCCTGAAACTGGTTATATCAAAACTCCCCAATCAGTAGTTTTATCATGACAAGGGTACATGCTAGCATCTGATAGGAAATACACTCAACCAACAAGGGTATTTCTCTGTCACAACTACTCCCATGCTCTGCACAGGGTGCCATCACTCACCATGATCTAACGTGATGGCTGTGACCTCATGGAACAACGGAAAAGGAAATCCGAGATCTGATATCAGATACCAACCAGCAACATGGAGTCGTCCATCAACTACCCTCCTTGATGCATTCATACTAGGTGTCGCCCTTGGGAGAGTTTCTAGAGTAAGGCTAAACGGCCACTATAGAGAGCTCTAGTTAGGGCGGATAGTCAGGGTGCAGTCAGGTCCCATTTCGGAACCACCCAATCATGGCCGGACGCACCCGCACGCCAGCAGTGGCGAAAAAAGACCGGACCTACGGAGAAAGTAGGATGCCGAGTTAGTCAGCTGCAGGTGGTGTGTGGCCCGCAGACGCAGAAATGTAATTGGCCGGAACCTGTCATCAACACACCGGCTGCCGACAAGGTTACACCTGAAATCGGAGAAATAAAAAATTAATTACTCTTTTAATCCTTGGCAGCGTCATCACGAATGTAAAAGTGCGGATAGACCGGGCCGTCTTCTAAGTGTCTGTGCTGAACGGATTCAATTTAACGGCTACCAGCGGGACGATAGTTTCCGAAGAAGCAATCAATTTCTAGGTCGATGTTTTTCCGTCGGGAATAATCATATCGTCAATAGTGGGGAGATTAGACAACAATGTCTCTCGAGCATGTCATGGCTAGAAAGGAACAATCTAAGAAGTAGCAGATTCGGAAACTTCTCACCTTGATTTTTCAATATATCACACCTCTAAGCCAAAACGTTTGTTGAGACATATAATCACCACGCAAGAAGAACCTAATCGTACAGTAGAATTATAACAAGCATATTCATTTCCTACATGAAGAGCTAAATTGCATCTCCTAGATAATTAATATCATGAATTAGGATGTGCAGATAGAAAACGCATATTCACGCGATGTCTTTCTTGACTTTGACAATTCAGAAATATAGGTATAGGCATCAGGTATTCTTGAGATTATCACGTTAGATATCATCATATCCAACATAAAGTAAACAATTCAACAGTGTACAGACGTCATGTTCATGTTCATGAAAATGAAAACGACAATCTGCTTCAGATACTTATGCTCGGCAATAAGATCACCCACGCAGCCAGCCCTGATCTCTATCTATTACCGACACATCTACACAGCCGTTCGTATTAATCACTCTTGCTAATAATAAGTAATAAAGACTCACCATGAGTAGAAATCATGACTTAGATGACTCATTGAAACGAACTGAAGATAGTGATCTCGCTCACACTCCCAAAGCCTCCAGACATACTAATAATGGACGGGTGGCACATCAACAAGAAGAATAAAGAAGTATGAGCACCTAATTTCCCGGAAGAAAGTTACTACGTCCACCGATTGGCCTCACAGTGCGACTCAGCGAGGAGGACTACTACTCCTAGAGGAAAGGTAAGATAAGGTGTGCCAGGCCATCGCAACGCTTCGGTCCTGGTGGGCCGAACCCTAAGTTCACTTTACTAGTATATCCTGTAAGCTTATCGGTACTACTACTTACGGTATTACCTGTGCGCATATTCTCCCTGATTGGAGAACCGTGTACTTGAACGGACTAGATAGACTGGCTCTCAGATATCTTGAAATAGACATGCATGCATGCCGTGCCATGGGATGAGAATGGGATAAGATTTATTCCGAAACGGCCATGTGTGTTGAAGAGCGCAGGGGCCAGGGGCGGAGGGCGTCTGATATGTAGCGGTCTGGTCTATGAGTGTTGTGCTTATTTAATATTCTTTATAAGAGTTTAGAAGAATAAGATTCAGGTGAATGGGAGAAATATGAATAGGTTATGAAGGACGCTGATGGAGATGCCGAAGAGACGCCGTATCCGATCCCCTGTCGGTGCTTAAGGCTACGGAGTAGTTGTGTTCCAGGTCCATCGATCTTCAATATGTGATCCGCAACAATATTTCCCAGGAACAGCAAGAACATCTTGCTCTCTCTGAGCTCCGATCTGCGCTTCCCACATTCGAGATCTGGAAGTCATCGTCCTCCAGACGCTTCAAGGGTATCTACCGAGGATTAACTGCCGTATGCCGCATCTGACTCACCTACGGCACGAGAACCACTTGAACAGTTGCGGTGAACCCCTCAAAAGTTGACGACTAGGCGGCATTATTATTGGGCCAACCAAACCGCAATCCCGTCGGCTTTAAAACTACTCAACGCCATGTTCGCCTGGACACGAGATCTGCTCGAGCATTAGCCGTCAGCCAAGCCAATGCTGCACGGTCCAGACTCGATTCTGGTTGGCGGCTTCTCATCAACCATGCCCAATCAGGGCAAAAGAAGGTAGAAAAGGCCTTCCAACTGTAGTCTCGAAACATAATAATATTGGAATTTTTCTCCGAATTTCTAATCAACTCATGTGGCGCTCTGAATCCTGTTCTGCTATTGGCTTTACTTCCCCTATGTTAATGTTGTTCACCGCGCAGTAACCAGCCCCGCCGATACCCTTCCCCGTAAGCAAAAGTTCCCCCATCTATGGCCCGTACTTATTGCTCCCCACATGGGGAGTATCAAGAAGGAGTTAGGGATTTGGCCGCTAGATTATCTCCTTGGAGTGATGGGATCTCTTTTTTTCCCCCTCCCCCTTCTCTGCCAGCCTCCCTTCTGGAAGGTATCCGGTGTATTTGTCTAGCACTTAGACGGCGTTCATTATGGAGTTGTTTCTGCAGTAGCTGCCTGCACAGATACTGCTATTCATCCTCTTTGCTCGATTCTAGAATCATCTACAATTTATGGGGAGAATAGTTCGTGTGTTGTGCCGCGTATCTGGACCAACCTTCCTCTCTGGACCTGATCTTGAATTATTGCCCCGTTGAACAAGGCATCCCCCATTACTCCTGTGCATCAAGATCGAGATTCCTAAAAAGCGCATCTAGGACAGAGAAACCCCTGGCGGTTGAAGAGAAGAGCAGAATGGCTACCCCCGACCCCGTCCACAAGGAGCTGGCAACGACGGCTAAGGATGACAATTCCGACGCTGATACCTTATCAAACAGCTATGGCTACGAACAGGGCCGCGAGGATTTGAGGGATTCGGATCCAAGGGGATTGGCGCGGACACAATCCGGAGTCGATGTAGAGAAGGCTGAGCAGGATTTCGCAGAGCTGAATAGACAGTTATCAGGCATCTCGCACCAAGCGCGCAGTCTGTCGAAGCAAATATCTAGAGCATCCAAGAGTGGCATCACCACGGAGGATGTGGAAAAGACGGCGAGTTCGACTGATTCTGAGGAGGCCTGGGAGTTGGAAACGGCGCTTCATGGCTCCAGGGCAGCAGAGAATGCTGCTGGGATTCGTCCTAAGCGTATAGGTATGTTTCCGCTAAAACTTTCCGGGCTACGGTGTGGGTCATATGCTTACTGGTATCTAGGTGTAATATGGGACGGACTCACAGTCAAGGGTATTGGAGGGGTCAAGAATTTCATCAAAGCGTTCCCAGATGCCATTGTCGACTTCTTCAACGTTCCTCAGACGATCATGCACATACTCGGTTATGGGAAGAAGGGGAAAGAATTCGAACTATTGAAGGACTTCCGCGGCTTAATGAGGCCAGGTGAGATGGTTCTAGTCCTTGGACGACCCGGCTCAGGCTGCACTACCTTCCTCAAGGTCATCACCAACCAACGATTCGGTTACACTAGGATAGATGGAGATGTCATGTATGGTCCTTTCGATGCGAATGCTTTTGCAAAGAGATTTCGAGGAGAAGCTGTCTATAATCAGGAAGATGATGTACATCACCCTACACTTACCGTAGGCCAGACGCTTGGCTTCGCGCTGGATACAAAGACTCCTGGGAAGCGACCAGCGGGCGTGTCCAAGAAAGAATTCAAAGAGAAAGTCATCAACCTCCTGCTCAAGATGTTCAACATCGAGCACACAATCAATACGGTCGTGGGCAATCAGTTCATTAGAGGAATCTCAGGAGGAGAAAGGAAACGAGTCAGTATCGCCGAGATGATGGTTACCTCTGCTACTGTCCTGGCATGGGACAACACCACTCGAGGCTTGGATGCCTCGACGGCTCTAGACTACGCCAAGTCTCTGCGAATTATGACAAACATATATCAGACCACTACATTTGTCTCATTGTATCAAGCGTCTGAGAATATTTACAAGCAATTTGATAAGGTGATGGTCATTGATGAGGGTCACCAGGTCTTCTTTGGTCCGGCGTCCGAGGCGCGAGCTTATTTCGAAGGCCTTGGATTCAAGGAGAAACCGCGCCAGACTACACCCGATTACCTGACAGGCTGCACTGATCCCTTCGAAAGAGAGTTCAAGGATGGTCGAAATGCTGAAAATACTCCCTCGTCTCCTGAAGCGCTTGCGACAGCATTCAATGAATCTGAATATAGCAAGAGACTGTCCGATGAGATGGCCGAATATCGAGCCAAGATCGAACAAGAGAAACAGGTACATGAAGACTTTGAGATCGCTCACCAAGAAGCTAAGCGAAAGTTTACTTCGAAGTCCTCTGTGTACTCCATTCCGTTTTACCTGCAAGTCTGGGCATTGATGCAACGCCAATTTCTCATCAAATGGCAGGATAAGTTCGCCCTGGCTGTCTCCTGGATTACTTCTATTGGTGTGGCTATTATTCTCGGTACCGTGTGGTTGAAGCTACCGAAGACCAGTTCTGGAGCCTTTACTCGTGGCGGCCTGCTGTTCATATCACTCTTGTTTAATGCCTTCCAGGCGTTCTCCGAACTAGCGTCGACGATGCTTGGGCGGCCGATTGTCAATAAGCATCGCGCATACACGTTCCATCGTCCGAGTGCCCTGTGGACGGCGCAAATTGCCGTTGACACTGCATTTGCAAGTGTCCAGATATGTGTGTTCAGTATCATCGTTTACTTCATGTGTGGTCTTGTTCTAGACGCGGGTGCATTCTTCACCTTCGTTTTAATCATCATCAGCGGATATCTCTCCATGACTTTGTTCTTCCGGACTATTGGATGCCTATGCCCCGACTTTGACTATGCTATGAAGTTCGCCTCGGTCATTATTACCCTGTTCGTCTTGACTTGCGGTTATCTGATCCAGTGGCAGAGTGAGCAAGTATGGCTCAGGTGGATTTTCTATATTAACGCACTGGGACTTGGATTTGCCTCTTTGATGATGAACGAGTTCAAACGACTTACGATGACATGCACTCCAGAGTCATTGGTACCCTCTGGTCCCGGCTATGGAGATATTGCCCACCAGGCATGTACGCTGGCAGGGGCTCCACCTGGGTCGAACGTGATCCTGGGATCAAAGTATCTTAAAATCGCATTCAGCTACGATCCCAAAGATCTCTGGCGGAACTTTGGGATTATCGTTGTGCTTATCGCGGGATTCCTCATCACTAACAATTATCTTGGTGAGACAGTCAATTTTGGAGCAGGTGGAAAGACGATTACATTCTACCAGAAGGAGAACGATGAACGGAAGAAACTGAATGAGGAATTGATTGAAAAGAAGAGGAAGCGGCAATCAAAAGAAGAGAAGGAGGATGAGAACAACCTTAAAATTGTATCGAAAGCTGTTTTGACCTGGGAAGATCTGTGCTACGAGGTTCCTGTTCCAGGAGGCACACGCCGGCTGCTGAACTCGGTGTATGGCTATGTGCAACCGGGGAAGCTAACTGCTTTGATGGGTGCTTCCGGTGCTGGAAAGACGACACTGCTAGATGTACTCGCTTCAAGGAAGAACATTGGTGTCATCACCGGTGACATCCTGGTCGATGGTACTCCTCCTGGCACATCTTTCCAACGAGGCACTGCCTACGCGGAGCAGCTTGACGTTCATGAGCCAACGCAGACTGTGCGAGAAGCACTCCGCTTTTCCGCTAATCTTCGTCAACCATTCCATGTTCCTCGGGATGAGAAATACGCCTACGTTGAGGAAATCATCTCACTGCTGGAACTGGAGAACCTGGCCGATGCTATTATAGGGGATCCTCAAACCGGATTGTCAGTGGAAGAACGCAAGCGTGTCACAATCGGTGTAGAGCTGGCTGCGAAGCCAGAGTTGCTTTTGTTCTTGGACGAACCTACTAGCGGTTTGGATTCACAGTCAGCATTCAACATTATTCGGTTCTTGCGAAAGCTCGCTGTCGCAGGACAAGCTGTGCTCTGCACCATTCACCAGCCGAACAATGCGCTCTTCGAGAGCTTCGATCGTCTGCTTCTCCTACAAAGAGGTGGCGAGTGCGTATATTTCGGTGACATTGGAAAGGATTCCCAGATCATGCTGGATTACTTCCACCGCAATGAGGCAGACTGCCCGCCAGATGCCAATCCGGCAGAGTGGATGCTGGATGCAATTGGAGCTGGGCAGAGTCCTCGTATCGGTAACCGGGATTGGGCAGATATCTGGCGCTCATCTCCAGAACTAGCTAATGTGAAGGAAGAGATCTCTCGTATCAAATCAGAGCGCATCCAAGAGGTCCAGACTAGCGGTATGTTGAAGGAAAAGGAGATCGAATATGCAACTCCTCTTTGGCATCAGATCAAAGTCGTTTCCAGACGGACTAACCTTTCATTTTGGCGATCACCAAACTACGGCTTCACCCGCTTGTTTACACATGTTGTGATTGCCCTGATCACTGGTCTTGCCTTCTTAGAACTGGATGATTCGCGTACCTCTCTTCAGTATCGAATCTTCGTCATCTTCCAGGCAACCATCATTCCTGCCATTATCTTACAGCAGGTGGAGCCGAGATATGACATGTCCCGACTGATCTTCTATCGAGAGTCAACTTCCAAGACCTACCGACAGTTTCCTTTTGCCCTATCTATGGTGCTTGCCGAACTTCCGTACAGCATCATCTGTGCTGTTGGCTTCTTCCTGCCTCTTTACTACATCCCTGGTTTTCAATATGCAAGCGACCGTGCTGGCTACCAATTCTTTATGATTCTGATCACGGAGCTCTTCGCAGTGACACTTGGCCAGATGATCTCAGCTCTAACTCCCAGCAGTTTCATCGCATCGCAGCTCAACCCGCCATTCGTGATCATCTTTTCGTTGTTCTGTGGTGTTGCGATCCCGAAGCCACAGATCCCCGGATTTTGGCGCGCGTGGCTGTACCAGCTGGATCCCTTCACACGACTCATTTCAGGAATGGTTGTGACGGAACTGCACGATCGGCCTGTAATCTGCCGGCCGGTTGAATATAACACCTTCACTGCGCCTCCTGGCCAGACGTGTGGCGAGTACATGCAACCGTTCTTTGACCGGGGCGGCGCTGGATACCTGCTCAACAACGCGACGCAATCATGCCAGTATTGCGCGTACAAAGTGGGTGATGAGTTTTACAAAACGTTTGACATGGATTTCAACCACCGATGGAGAGACTTGGGTATATTTGCTGCCTTCATCGGATCTAATCTGATAATTCTGTTCATTGGGGTAAGTAATGCTTATACGGACTCTATGATCTTCTGCTGACTTAGATCGTCTTAGTCTCGTTACTTGAACTTCAACCGACGATAATAATCATACCTGGCTATTTTGTGGAAAACTTTGGTTTATTGCATATATTTTTTCACATATGGGATGTCTGTCACATATCAATGGTTAGCACGCCACCATGTTGAGTGGGAAAAGGACAGCTCGAATCTGTCCTCTCTTGGTGCCCCTATAGACTCTTTGCGACCAGGGGTCAGTGACGGCTGAAAAGAAGAGATCCAGTATAATAATTATGGGTAATGCTAGAAAATCTTAAGAAGGATTTCAATACTCCTGCATAGCGATAATATCCTCATAACCAAAAACAGTCAACGTTCCTCGTGTCGAGTGAAAATAAATATATCGGCATTTCCACAACCATCCTCCAATTTCATGATCTAATATATCTCCGAGCAGATAGACTATTAGCGATCCTCGAGCCCCGTGTTCTCCATCTCCCCACAGTCCCATGATCGTCATTCCCCCACCTCCCCCACGGGGTCAAAACTCTCATCCCACGTCTTTACCAAGCCACTCCTTACTTCCATTTCCCCTTCTCGTCCATATTATTTCTCCTCCTCCCCGAAACCTACCCCCGTCTAACCATGATTCACAGCACCCATTGCTGGATTTCTCCGACACATTTCCTGCATCGAACGTACAGAATGACCACCATCGGCCAATGTCCGATTCGTCGCGCTCTTTATCCTCGGAGATATTACCAATGATTAATCCTCCAGAGTCCGTATAGCTTACGGATGATGCATTCATCCGCACAGACAGGAATACACCCCACGCCTGACCTCCGGATTATCGGCGAGAGCCCGGGGGCTTGTTTAACCAGGTTTGGGAGCTAAGCTACCCCGCAAATCGGTACTTGTCGGTGGACTGACCCCGGAATGTGAGGTGGAGTGGGTATAAGCTCGAGTTGAATTTGCGGGGAGGAGAGAGGAAGGTAGAGTAAATGAAGTCATGGAATGTTCTTTGATCGCTGCGGAATACGAGTCCATGGTTGCGGAGTTCTTGCCGTTGTGAGTTTGAGGGGGTTGATATTCAAGGCTCCGCTCCGTTGTTTGTTGAGTGTGGACTCTGTTGTATAGTCTGATTGTCTTTTGGTTTTCTATCCTATTGCAAGCTCAGTGCTATTTCTGTCGGCTTCCACTGTGGAGAAGCTGTTATCAACCACCAGCTCTCTGTGTTTTAAGTTCTCCTTCTGTGAAAAGCAGCAAAGAGGATACCCAACATCTTCTCCAGGGAAACAGAAAGCAAGATGGGCGAAAAGACCGCAGAGGTCTCCCCTGTGGAACCAACAGTCACCCACGAGGAGACTACGACAGCACAATCAAAATGGAAGCTGGCCCAATCTGCCGATGGCGATACGGCCATGACCCTGTTCTCCGATCCGGATGAGCTCCATGAGCCTATTGACCCTGAAGAGGAAAGAAAATTGCTCTGGAGGATTGATTTTATGATCTTGCCTTATTTGGCGGTTTGCTATGCTTTCTTTTATATTGATAAGGTAGAAGAACTATCATGAGTGATATATCTATTTTCAGATATGGTGCTGACTGTGGGTGAGTAGACGACGCTCAGTTACGCTGCCATCTTTGGCATCCGTGATGATCTCAAACTCCACGGTACCGAATATAACTGGTTAAGCAGTATTTTCTATTTTGGATTTCTAGCCTGGGCGTTTCCTACAAATTTCTTGTTGCAGAAGCTGCCTATTGGTATTGTCCTCCAAAGGGATGGTGTATCAATTTATATGACTGACATTATGTTCCAGGCAAATACCTCGGCGCTAATATCTTCATGTGGTGAGTGCCCAAGATTAGTCTTCAGTTAATCGAAAGATTTTAATTGTAATCGTCTAGGGGTGTTTTCTTAATGATACAAGCGGCATGCAACAGCTTCACTACCCTTGCCGTCCTTCGTGCTCTCGGAGGGGCTGCAGAGGCATGCTCAGACCCAGCCTTTATGCTGATCACCAGTATGTGGTATACTCGAAAGGAACAGCCAGTAAGGCTTGGTCTTTGGTATACTGCAAATGGCTTTGGTATTGCACTTGGAGGACTCCTGGGTTATGGCATCGGCCACATCAAAGGCGCACTTCCATCATGGAAGTATGAATTTCTCATCATGTATGTGCAGCTGGGCCCCAATATCGCGCACCCTTTTAATGCATAGTAAACTGACATATTAAGTGGCGCCCTCTGTTCTACATGGGGTATCGTGATGTTCATTTTCCTCCCAGACTCGCCGGTCACTGCACCAGGTCTCAGCAAAAGACATCGCAAAATGGCAGTGGAGCGGCTGCGAGAGAACCAGACAGGTGTTGAGAATAAGCACCTGAAACCTTACCAGATAAAGGAGGCGTTCTTGGACTACAAGCTCTATATGTTCTTCATACTGGGTGTTGTCTGTATGTCTATCTCCACAAGGCTAAAAAATACAATTGTGGGCCAATTGGAATATAGTGTCTAATCTTGTGACAGGCAACATCCCCAACGGAGGAATATCCAATTTCGGTACTATCATCATCAAAGGGTTCGGATTTTCTACTCTCGTTACGACTCTTATGCAGGTAACATCACTTGTCCTCCTTAATGTGTCAATTATATACTTACCCAATTGACTTCTCCAGGTCCCATATGGTGTGCTAATCGCCCTCTCTATCCTCCTATGCGTCTATCTCAACAACCGCTTCGAGAACCGTCGCTGTCTGTTCATTTTTCTTTTCCTCTTGCCCAACATCGCGGGCGCTTTTGGCTTGCGCTTCGTCCCTCTGGACCAGAAGGTCGGGCGACTAATCTGTTATTACCTGACGGGTCCTTATAATGCGGCCTTCGTACTGGTACTCAGCATGCAGATTGCTAATACAGCCGGTAAGTGTGGTCTTAAGGACTTAATGTATGCAGGATCATTCCATCTAACAACCAATCAGGCCATACCAAGAAAGTCGTGACCAACGCCGTGCTCTTCCTTGGCTACTGTACGGGCAATATTGCGGGTCCGTTCTTCTACAAGACAGATCAAGCGTATGTATCTACTTTTTGGCTACATTGACGGGATCTCTCTTTCTGAAATGGGCACACGGAATGGCATGAACTAACTAGCTGACTTGAACAGACCAACCTACACCCTGGGCATATGGTCCATGATCGTATCCCACCTGGTCGAAGCTGTCTTGATAACTATTCTGGGCTGCCTCTTGCGATGGGAGAATAAGAAACGCGATAGGATCCAGTCGCAGATAGAGGGCGGACTCGAGGGTAGAGATCTCGATGCTACGGCCTTTTTGGATTTAACAGATCGGGAGAATTTGAAGTATGCCTTTTCTCCCCTTGGCCAGTAGTTCTAGGACGATCTTAAGTGTTTCCACTCGTCTTCCATCGTATTCTTAGGATCAATTGCTAACCTTTTCGGTGTTCACTTCAGTTTCCGCTACATCTACTAAATTGAATATAAAATATGGATGCACAATTCTTGGCCCCGTCAGAAGATACGATAATATATCATAAGAGGTGTGCTGATTAGGTTGAATCAAGCTCTACCCACCAGGTAACTACAGTTTAGGACCCTGATGTCCTACTTCTCATAGTATGGCCTCTCAGCTTGGGGGGTCACACGAATCATATGTCTCCTAGTAGCTCCTTCTACGACCTTGAAGTCCCGTAACGCAGAACTGCGAAATAAAATCAGTATTCCCAACATAATACAACATGTATACAAGACTTACTGCTGTGTATTACGATTATCGTAGACGACCACAGTGCCCGGTTCCCAATGAACACGAATATGCCAATCTTGACCGTGTTCAATATGATCATATAGGAAATTCAGAAGGTAGTCTTATCGCCATGTGAATAACTATTGCGATAATAACAGAAACTACAGTGGATTGTCGGTAACTTACTACTCTCCTCTTCTTTCCACCCCTTGATTTTCCTCGTATAAAGACGATTCACATAGAGAGATTTCTGCTTCGTTACCTGTAATGCAGAAGTTAACAAACATTACAAGAAGAGAAGAGTATCACAGACTTACCGGATGAGTACGGATAACAGGATGCACAGTCTCAATAGGTTCTCTGATGTATCGCTCACGATGGACCGCAACGGCAGCTTGGGAGAAGCCCGAATGCGTCGCATATAGGCCACCCAGTCGCTTTCTGAAATCCTCGGAGAGATGTTCGTATGCGGCTGTGGTGGATAGGTATAAGGTGTCTCCTCCGGATGGTGGTCCATCCAACACGAAGAATATCGTAGTTCCCATTCCATTTCTGCGAGTTTTATTAATTAGCATCATGTGTCCATTCTGGTCTCGTTCACAGCATACATCTCATAGCTCATGTCGGTGTGCCATTTAATGCTGCTGACATTGTTTGCGATCTCGTTATCGACGGCGCCACTCCTATGGTGAGGTCAGTCTAGAAGTTAGGGTGAATTGGACCCGGAAATATTTCAACTCACACAAAGTCCCGATAAACAGGCAAGATCTCAGGATAATCTTTGATCTGGCCACCCATTTGATGCACGTGCAACCGTCCAAAGTGGGCACCAAGCTCCCTCTGTTTCTCGGGTCCTATCTCTGCAAAGTCTTGGTTCCGAAACAAGACGACTCCCCTTTCTGCGGCGAGGAGAGCAAGTTCATCCTTTTGAGCCGAGGTAAGTTTGCTGAGCTGGATTCCCTCTAGCTCAGTTCCAACATTAGGCGTGATCTCGCGAACCTTGACTCCAGGCGCTTGAAGCAGGGCTTTCTTCTCTGGGTCGGCCCGCAGTCCAACATCTACATGTTGGAATTCTTCGAGGGGAGGTTGTAATCCTGGAGTATAGACTGGAAGGTAGTGTTCCCATTTATACTTTAATCCATTAATAATCAGGAAGGGTCTCTCTCCGAGCTGAACAGAAATGATCATACCTTATTTTTCTCGTAGTTGATTGATGTTTCAGTGCGATATTGTTGCACGCTGCTTTCTGCGATGGATGGTGCCATTCTGGATGGTTTGTAAAAACAATTTCGTGCGCTATATCTCGGTATTATTAACCTTCCAGGATCCTCTTTTGATACCTGAGGAGTATGTCAGGATTATATATGAGCGCCACAGCTTGCCTTCCGATGGAGAATATTACCATACTGGCTAAAATTCATCGGTGTCCCCCGATTTATTCTGATAAAGATGACGAGTTAGTCTTAACGGAAGCTTTCGATGCATTAGCTTAGGAAAGCAGCCCAATTATCGGTCATGATGCGAAAGGTGGGAGGTCTATTCGATTGCGTATTTACCTTGCGCGATCTCACCATCCAAGCCCAGTATGGGGAATAGATAGAAGCTCATCGCAACATAAGTCAGAGCTCTGGTCGTCCAACAGTATCCGTATTATTTTCAAATAACTTTTTTAAATTTGTCGATCTGATAAATGGCATAATGGCCGATAAAACTGGGACAAACGTATCGTCGTCACCGGCGAGCCAGTCAGAGACGGAATCTCAACATGTACAAGAGACGCCTCCGCGGAAAACATCTCGGTTCAAATGGTTTCTTGGTCTTTTCTGGGATACCTATGATGGCGACACTAAGGAAAGGAAATATGTTCAGAAAATTGATATATTTCTATTGTGCGTATCCGGCAATAATATAACATATACAATCGAGGGTCAGACGCTAACAATCCAACAGTTCGTATATCATGCTAGGATATTTCATTAAGTATCTGGATCAACAAAATTATTGTGGGTTTTTGCTCGTGGTATGACCATTGGACTCCAGGTAACATTTATTCATAGCGAATGCATTCGTCAGTGGCATGCAAGAAGATGTAAGTTGCGTGTGCAAATTCTAGGGAGCTTTATTTTACTACTCCCGCTTGGAGATTTCGTGATGCAAGGTATGATGATACTGATCATATCTAGCTCAAATTATATGGCAATCAAAGGAATCTCCTCGTTACATACTTCAACATCGGGATGATAGTAGGGACAGTCCCAAGCCAGTTAATCCAGTTGAAATATATCCGACCATCCATTTGGATTCCTTCCTGTGAAATAGTTTGGTCAATTCTGACAGTATCTATGTCTGGGGCAAAAAGAGTCGAGACGGTATGACGCTCTTGGATTCAATCCTTTTTTCTGATCGCTGTTCTAACAAATCTCACTACAGCTATATGCTTTACGCTTTTTCGTAGGACTCCTAGAGTCATGCGCATTTCCTGGCTACGCAGCTCTTCTGGGAACTTGGTACAGTCCAACCCAGCTTTCCAAAAGAGTGTCGCTATTCGAACAATCGAGCGCTATTGCATCGATGTTCAGCGGGTACCTCCAAGCAGGTATCCAAGGGGGCCTGAACGGGAGAGCCGGACTTGCGGGGTGGAGGTGGCTCTTCATCTTTGATGCCATTATCAGTATTCCAATTGCAGTTTGGGGGTATTTTGCAATCCCTGATCTCCCTACCAATACGAGAGCATTCTATCTAAACAAGAATGTCTGTATCATTCTTTCTCGTTTGTAACGATTATTAACAAATGTTAGGATCGCGAATACGGTATCGAAAGGCTCAAGCGCATCGGTCGAGCCCCTCCGAAGAAGCTTACTCTAAAACGATTAAGAAGAATTTACACCGACTGGCATATGTGGGTATTTATATGGATCTATCTGTAAGCTTTTACACTTCTCCTTCTTGTAATTATGGTTCAATACTAATAGCTTGCAACTAGGATGGTCGCCAACGCGAACCTTGGACCCAGCTATTTCAATCTCTGGCTTAAGGCGGAGAAATATACAGTGTACCAGATCAACACGATTCCCACAGCCGGAAATGCGCTGAATGTGGTTGCATCTCTATTCTTTGGAATAGTCGCCGATCGCACTGGACTCAAACCACAGGTGGTTATCATAATTGAGCTCATCAACATGGTTGCTAATATCCTCCTATCTATTTGGCATATTAAGAAAGGCGCCCTTTTCTTTGCCTTTTTCCTATCATATGTAGGAGGTGCTGCTCAGCCCATTGCTATTGTAAGTATTCTAGTCTATGTCCCAGATTGTGCTTCGATGATTGCAGTATGGATTTCGAAATAGAGAACTAATGGAATCTAGGCATGGGGCTATGAAATAACGCAAAGTAATGCGGAGCTGCGACAGCTGCTCGTCGCTACTGGCAACATTTTCACATATACTTTCAGCGCCTGGCTTCCGCTAGTTTTGTTCCCTACATACGATGCACCGCATTACAAGTACGCCTACCAGATGCTCATTCTGTTTGGGGGTCTCTCGATAATAGGCACACTGGCATTACAATATCTGTACGCATGGGAACTGTAAGTGTCCTGGTCTGCATTATATAACCACCGCGTCTCTCCTCTGGCCTACTGACTTATGATACAGAAAACATAAGCCTACCCGAGTGACTGAGTCTGGTCAGGTTGTTGTCATCCTTGAAGAACCCGATGAAGGGGATGATCATGAACAGGAAGCGCTAAATGCTGATGACACACAAGCCAAGCCACAACCATAACAGAACTCCTATACTGCATCTGATAATATGATTATATGTCAGGTGATTACGATAAATATCACTCAAAGTTCTTTATTCGCCCCCCAGCTGTTGTGCTAGTGAATAGATCGATAGTGTGATAAACGGAGCAGATCGCGAAAACTTGCTGTATGCCATACTAGACTGGACTGCTATAGGTATTCGTCCGTAGGAAGAGTGGATAATTTTATAGAGCCTAGTAAACGGCTAAATGTTCCATAGGTATATGCAAGATAAAAGGTTTCCCTTAAACAGGCAATACGAGACGAGCTAATCACCGCTCTGTCATTGTCCATTTCATCGCTAAGAGCCTTGCCAAGAAGCAAGCCTGGCGCGGCGCCATGACTGGTGTGTAGAAAAATTGAGCGGAGGCGCCTTTGCCAAGAGAAGCTGAACACGAACAATCCTTCTCCCGCCCACGCTCCTCCTCGTATTGCTCTCCCTCTCAGGAGATCTGTGGCCTCTGCGGAGGCAGTGCAAGGTGCAAGGCTGACTTATATGATAAGCTTCTCGAGGAGAAAAGTGAGGCATGGCTTTCAGGGTTCGAATCGGGCGCAGGGCGCATATCCCGCACCTACAAGGATTGTACCAGCTTGAATTGCCGAAGTCAGCTTAGAATCTGGAGACCAATCGCAGCTTCGCTTAATAACCGACTCAATCACATTCCCAGAAGATCTAGAGTAGTCCCGATTAGAGATTGAACTTGAAGCCAAGCAACCGGGCGGATGCATAATTTCCCTCCGTCTCCCTTCGCCTACGGATATCTGTGGTTATAGGTGGCTAGTATCGGCCATAAGCAATTGTCAAATTCAAGCGTATTTTAGCTTATCTGTCTGTCTCAACCAATGGACGTGATTCCAGCTTACGCAATAATAATATTACTAGTTATATGAGATATCCCCGCATTCTAGGTTTTCTAGGGGTGAATGAGAGGTGACTGTGTCCTATATGCAAGTCATAGCACTTAATTGTACTCCATCCTGAAGCCAAGCGGCGCGGGCGGACGTTTTTCGGCGCTTAGATCTTCGGAGATTGAAGGTCGGGAAGTCGTGAATGGATTGAATTTTGTATCTTACTAGGAACCCGAAGCACTAGCATAATGGACTATCTCTGCGTTCCATGTGCTCTTTGGTAGCTGGTGGAGACGAGAACAACCCAGATCCAATTTAGCCTAGTATACTAAGACGACCGGATCTAAGACTCACACAATCCAATGATAAGACATAATAGCATCTTGTGAGCCCTTCATGCACCTACTTGTGGTAGCACTTCTGTACTATACTGTATATCGTCCGTAAATCTTCTTCTCGGTACCGTTGGATAGCAAGGACGATCCATGGTTGTAGCTCTAGGAAACCAATCTTTATACATCGACGGTTCGGGTAATGTTTAACATTAATTTTCGAACATTTCCTATTTAGGCACCGCATCGTGATGAACGACTTGGACGTGCACCCCTTCTGGAGTCTTCCATGCGAGTGTTTACCGTGATTTATATCCTTTTGTTCCTGGTACACGGATTAGCAGCGAATCTCACGCTTCACGTTCAACAATCAGAATTGGAATAGATCTACAAGACGCCTTATGGATGTCCCGTGCTTCGGGCTTCAGCCTCCGATGCCTATCACGACACGAATCAATGACACTGTAGCAGTCACCGCAGTTAGATAACTTGGTAAGTTAGTGCTCCCAGCTGGTACTACCTAAGCCTCGTGCGAACCCGTCCGGTGGCGCAGAATCTCATGTTATGGTTGGTGAGACCGTTTTCCTCCTCCCGCTCCTCTGACCATCCCCCTTGGCGCCAAAATAGCCGTGGGTCGACCCTAGGCTGATTCTGCTGGCTGTCACACACTTACATGAAAGCATCAGTATGAAGAATAATATTCAAAAGATAAAGGGCCACGGTGCGGGGTATTTTAGGTCCTTGCTGTCCACTCCACCCTCATAAATCGGAAGACCACCCCGTGTCCTATTTCCCTTCACCTTGCACCTTCGCAGCGGTTAATAATCAGGACAGCTGTACCCTAGACATACGAGGCATCCCTGCTGTCTTCTAGTGCACGGAGCTCAGGCACCTGTTCGTTTGCGCCCCAGACTAAAGAGGCAGTGTCTCGTGCGCGCCTTAATAGTGATACCCTCAGCAGGACCCGCGGGCTGGTTGCCATTTAATCCCGTCTCGAGCTGCTTTTGTGCTGTTGGGAAATATTGCTTTACAAAAGGGAAAGAGAAGAATTACGCCGCATCCATCTCAGCTAAACCGCGAGGATAGGTTATTGTCAGCGTGGGCCCTGCAGCTGAGCGGGGGTTCACAAACGAAGATGGGGGTATGGCATCGGAAAGAAGATAGCTCGTCGATTACAAGTCCGATGAAGAACGAACACATCATCGGTGCTGCTGTTGCGTCGGAAGAAGGCGTCGTTCGCGATGAACAGCACGTTGAGCTCCATCGGGGGCTAAAGGCTCGTCATATTACGATGATTGGTAAGTTGCCTGATTCATGTACTTGCATAGGATATGTTCCAGGAGCTAATTCAGGCAGCTATTGGTGGTGCCATTGGAACTGGTCTCATTATTGGTACTGGAAGCGCTCTTGCGAAGTAAGTAGATGTCAAAACCTACAGGAATCTTTCGTGTGCTAAAGATATTTGCAGGGCTGGGGTAAGTGATCTCGTGTCGGGTTATAGAATTGATATTAACTTGTTTAGCCTGCTTCTATCTTGATTTCTTACTCTATTGTTGGATTCATCGTCTACCTAGTCATGTGTGCCCTTGGAGAAATGGCCGCATGGCTGCCTCTGCCTTCTGGTTTTACCGGGTATGCTGTCCGTTTCTGCGATCCTGCTCTCGGATTCACTTTGGGTTGGACGTAAGTTTCCCATGTCAGTTTCTTTCTGGGGGGTTTTTATGCTGAACTTTAATCTACAGATACTGGTTCAAATATATTATTGTCACACCAAACCAACTGACAGCCGGTGCATTGGTGATATCCTACTGGCTAGATGCTGAGAGGGTCAATCCAGGTGTCTGGATCACAGTGTTTCTGGTCCTCATTGTCACTATCAACTACTTTGGAATTCGGTTCTTCGGTGAATTCGAGTTTTGGCTGTCTTCGTTCAAGGTTATTGTCATCCTGGGTCTCATCCTCCTGTCTCTGATTCTGGCACTGGGAGGTGGCCCCGATCACGACAGGAAAGGCTTTCGGTACTGGAAGAAACCAGGCGCGTTCAACACATACATCGACACTGGAGACGCTGGAAGGTTCTACGCATTCTGGGCTACCATGGTGTCAGCCACTTTCGCGTATCTCGGAACCGAACTTGTCGGTGTGACAGTTGGCGAGGCTCAGAACCCTCGAAAGACAATTCCGCGAGCGATCAGGCTCACCTTCTTCCGGATCGTGATATTCTATATCCTGAGTGTTCTTCTGGTCGGCATGCTGGTGCCGTATGATTCGAAAGAGCTTGCTTTTGCAACCAAGGCTTCCAGTTCCGCCGCGGCCTCTCCCTTTGTCGTGGCGATCCAGCTCGCCGGTATCCCTGCTCTACCCCATATTCTCAACGCGTGTATCTTGCTGTTCGTCTTTTCTGCGGCGAACTCGGACCTGTATATCGCAACCAGGACCATCTACGGTCTGGCAAGGGAAGGTAAGGCCCCTCGGATTCTAGCCCGGACCGATCGAAGAGGTGTGCCTATCTACGCATTGGCAATCTCTACATTCTTCGCCCTGTTGGCATATATGAATGTTGCAAGTGATTCTAAGACCGTTTTCGGCTACTTCGTCAACCTGGTCACTATCTTCGGTCTCCTGACGTGGATTTCCATCCTAATAACCCACATATATTTCGTACGAGCACGCAAGGCTCAAAAGGTCCCTGAGTCGTCACTAGCGTATAAAGCTCCCCTTGGAACAGCGGGCTCCTGGGGTGCCTTGGTCTTCTGCATCATCATCTCACTCACAAAGAGTTATGACGTCTTCACGCACAATCCGAAATGGGGAGATTTCGATTACAAGACATTCATCACCGCTTATCTCGGCATTCCTCTATATTTAATTCTCATCTTCGGCTACAAGATTGTCACGAAGTGCAAGACTGTGAACCCTTATGAAGCCGATCTATGGAGCGGAAAAGATGCTATCGACCGCGAAGAAGCAGAGTACTTGGCGCGGAAAGCGGCAGAGGCAGAGAAGCATGAGCAACGACACTGGCTCTATAGAACGTTTGTTTCGTGGCTATTCTAGACATCGACTGTTTCTTTTATAGAGGAGGATCTTAACAGTCTTGTCTTCTGTAACGAGCATATGTATACATTGTCTTTAATAAGCTTATCTATGTGATGAATCTATATCCATTCTATCACGATCAATTCTGGTCTTGCGTACCATCTTTTGTAGGGAGATATTAGCCTGCACTCCTTCTATTTCATTAGAGCATTTCAGTATTTCTAGCAACAGGATGTGGTCGATATATGAGAGATGGATAATCCTCAGTTATTCAGGTCACATACATAATTTCCGTTTCACATCCTACCTTCTTGGTCTCTCACCTCTGGTTATGGAAAGTAATTTCCACTCTAACGTTTGATATATTCCACACATCTTCCCATGTGAGGGAACGTGAGCAGTCATCGTGATATAGATCCTCGACACTCTCCTTACTTCCACAAATTTAATACTGTCTACGTATATTGCAGTAATACCATAAAGTTCCTGGGGCGACCTAAGCTCAACATTAACTGCTTCACCAACATATCATTTGCTAATTTACTAATCCGGTAAAAAGCACTTCCTTATGGTCTACACCTCCTTTAAACCCAACTTCTGGAGTCTCTATGATCAATCCCCGAGGAATCTCCGGATGAACACAAGGAAATAGTTGAGGCTGAGATTTTTCAACATTTCCGACTAGGTTCGATATTATTTTATCAAGAGTGCAAATCTCCTGATTTGGGTCCAGAACAAGACGCGGGGGAGACATATATATGCTCAATACTAGAATTCTCTCCAGTTTCCAAAAGAGGATATTCATCTTTTTGGAGAGGGTTCTTGTTCCGGATCCCCGTAGACGGTCTATGGCGAAGGAAATCTTGTCTCGTTATTGGATGGATATGACACATGGTAGTGAGGGGGAGGGGCACGAAGCGATAAGATTAAATCAATTATCTGATTTGTCCTTTTAGGATACTTCATGCCTGATATTTTCTATCTCCACTCAGCTGCTTGAAGCTTGATTGCATTCGTCCTAGATGCTCTGACTGAATGCACAGTAGTGCGATACATAAGCCAGCTTTCATATTGCAATATTCCAGAATATCTAGAGTGGTATATAGATAAGGTCTTCTAGAAATTAGTTCTTGTTATGCACTTCCAAGGAGGATCGCACTCGACCATGATTGGGAAGAAAAGACCAAGACGCTGTAGTGGGGGTGGAGCGCCGGGATCGGCCCGCATCCACATAAGCCCTAAACTTGGGAATGGCATGACATGACATGACATGATTTTGGGTCACAAATGATCACAGAACCTTCCAATAATGCATTCTTCCCATTTAAGCATCTAAATATGCTTCTGGGTTGGTCTTATCAGACAGATAATAACTGTTTGCTACCCCTCAATCAGTTGATCTGGTTAGATCTCCAATGTGAACCCCTGCCTGGATGATGAGTGCACAATTCACACTAGGACAACGAGCGGGGATCCTTGTATTCCGCAGAGCCGGCGGTTGGTGAAACGCAGGCCGCCGTCGCAATGAAAGTACCCTAGCTAAAGCCAGCTTATCCCAGGATGAACTCTGATTTCCCTTTATTTTGTGCTCTTCCCCGCCTGTTTGGCCTCATGCCGGTTGTCGCTCCATATTCACGGATAGTACCCGCAATTCTGAGGCACTAATGGCAAACTAATCTCCATAGAAACGCCAGAGATCCTTTTTATCTGCTTGTTTCTTATGCTGTGGTAGCTTTCTCTTTGTCAATTGTTTTCCCTCTGTACTTCTTCTGTGGGGTGTGATTTCATCTCTAACCTTCATCACTCTGATGTCTTGAATATTCTAGCGTCCCATTGACTACAAAGCATGCGTTTTGCTTGGTCTGTTTTTTGCTTGGGATATGCCGATTATCACTGCACTACTCCATTCTTTGTGTGATATCAGTCCAAGTTTGAGGAGGTAGCTTTTCCGAAAATATTCCCGTCAGCGGAAGCATTAGGGTTGAATCGAAGCCCAATTGTGCAGGCCAGCATGAACAGTCCTCGCACCCCAGTGAAGCCCGCTGAGGGTCTGAATCGCATAATTGAAACGCTCAATTTACAATACGGACTGCAATTGCCGAATCCACTTATGGCTTCCCCAGCCGCCCATGGAAAAGACAAACCATTGGATTTGCGTTGTTTCCTTGGTATCAGAATAATATATTACAATCGCAACGTCGATGTACAGACAATGATCAGCAACTTCGAAGAGTGGGTAAGACCGCGACAGACACAGTGGGTACACAAACCGAGGCAGGACCAGGGCACACTACCTTCGCGAGACGATTTCCTCAAAAAAGACGGTCACAAAATGATCTCGGAGGAAGAGCGTGAAATCCGTCTGAAGTACTTGTTAAAATTGATCCACGATGAATTCTACCTCATCAGGGGAGGTTCTTATGGCACGGATGCACTGGGGTTGAGCGCAACACCGAGAGACCTATCGAACGGGCCACTGAGAGAATATAACTCCAGCGACACTCGAGGACAACAGTCGACTTCAGCGAAAAGAAGGCCATCTGACGAACAAGAGGTATTTTTCACGGCTCCTAGCCCCCCCGTAGCGTCTCCCGTAATCTCAGACTCGTCGGTAGCAGACCATGACGAGTTTGACGATTCAGATCTGGATGACATCGAAATCAATACAATGAGCAGGACTGATGACGCTATCGATGACGCACAGAAACGAGCATCGCCCAAGAAAATAAAGCAGAGACAATCTACGATACACGAGTTCCTGAAGACAATAAAGCCATTGCCGGGGCCCGCGACTGAAAAACATGATGCTGTAGGATCTGGGAATAAGCCTGAGCTCAGCTTTTCAACAACAGCATCGTCAAGTTACCTTGGCCTTAGGGACTCCCGCACGATCAACACATCCTTCGAGACGAATGTCACAGACCTGACAGACCCGATGGACTATGATTCGACTCAGAACAGTTCTATTGTTGAATTGATGGTTAGTCACGAGGCGAATGACTTATTTCATCCTGCACAGGAGCCAGACACCACTTCCATGTCCGGCGCACTGCATCCACAGGTTAAAGCTCCGTATGAGCAAAGGCTCATCCAGGAACTACTTGAACATGGTCCCTTCTCCACAGAACGGAAGTTCTCTCGCCAAATTCCCGTACGATGCAGATATGAACTGGAAAGAATTGCCCGCGAGTGGGGTCTTCCATCCGACAAGATGCTTGTGGGTGAGAAGGTTCCATTTTCTAAATACGATGATTTTTGGAGATGGATTGAGAACCACAACCAAAGACTCGGCATGACTCTTCCGGAGAAATCAGCTGCAAAAGCCTGGGACTCGGCAATTAACCAATTCAAACATCAAGATAAGCATTCGGAGGTCACTGTGTTCTCAGGTGATTTATCCTGGTGTGATTGGTCTGAGCCAGGCATTCTCAAGCTCAAGCTGAACCCTCTTCGTATGGAGAAAAGCTGTCGTTTCCAGCGTCGCTTCGGCGCAGATAGATTTCTGACCCTCACCATACCGGCACCCGCCCGACCAGCAGAACATTTGCGATTCCCTTCTCAGCCGCCATCACTTTTGCGGGAGAGTATAGTGAAGTGGTTAATCCGGAATGATCACCATTGCTTTGGAAGGACATGGAGGCCATTTTATGTGGAGGAGGTTAAGAACAAAAAGAAACAGAGAGACGACATCAAATTCCGGATCGAGTTCTTCGCTGTCGACGGTATAGATTTCAAGCACAATAAACGGCTGGCACCCGCTCTAGCCCCTGCTGGACAAGGCTGTGACGAGCACACTCCAATGAGCATTGAATCCCTATTAGAGTGGCATATACCAAAGCTGCCAAATATCGAACAGTCTGACTGCAAACTCTTTCAGCGACTTGCTTTAGGTCTGTCGAAGACCTGGGCAACTATCGTTTTACGCCCCAACCAGATCTTTCATCTGAAAGACACTCCTGGAAAGACGGTGATGAACGATGGCTGCGCCTTGATGTCCAGAGCTCTAGCACGAGAAATCTGCGACCGATTGGGGATCTCTGGGAGCACCCCGAGCTGCTTTCAGGGTCGGATTGCGGGAGCCAAAGGGCTATGGATGGTAGATAGACACAACTCCTCCCTCTCTACTGGTGATGACGACTTTTGGGTCCAGATTTCGGACTCTCAGCTCAAAGTCAAGCCCCATCCGCGTTATTTCCCTCCCAGTTCTGATAGCGAAAAGTTAACATTCGAAGTCGCTAATTGGTCGAAGCCTTTGCACTCTGTGGATTTGAATGTCCAACTCCTTAATATCCTCGAAAACAGGGGAGATGCCAAGGACTATATCGCAGGCCTAGTGCGTAATGGTATAGAGGAGGCCCACCAGGATTTCACAGCGGCCATGGTAAAGGACAGTGCAATGCTATGTAGGGCATTGATCCAAAAGATTTGGCCACCAGCAGAAGAAGGATTGTCCCGAAACAGGTCTAGAGCCTTGGACTCGTGGTGGCTGGACAATTCAGAAAGCGTGGTTCGTTTCTTGGAAGCAGGGTTTACGCCGCGCAATTTCCTCCCCTTGCGTAAGCGCCTGAGGAATTGTCTAAAGGCAGCTTTGGCCCGTTATTTTGACGAACTCCACATTCGTGTTCCTCTTTCAACATACGCGTACTGCATAGCTGATCCTTATTGTGTCTTAGAGAAAGATGAGGTCCATTTTGGTTTCTCGTCCGCGTGGGAGGACCCCAATTTCGAGGACAACATGCTGGACGGTGTCGAGGTACTCGTGGGCCGTCTTCCCGCGCACCTTCCATCCGACATTCAACGTCGTAGAGCCGTGTGGAAGCATGAACTGCGCCATTTCAAGGATGTGATAGTCTTCCCAACCCGGGGAGATATTCCCCTAGCGCATATGCTTTCCGGGGGTGATTACGACGGAGATATCCCATGGATCTGCTGGGACCAAAACATTGTGAAGAGCTTCAGAAATGCAGATCTCCCTAGAGACCAGCCAGGCCCGGAGTATTTTGGGCTCAAGAAGCACTCGACTCCAATGACGGAAATTCATTCAACAGATGAATTCCTAGAGAGGACATTTATGTTTAACCTGACGATATCTAATCTGGGACGATGCACTGTCGAGCACGAAAAGATCATCTACGAAGAATCTCTAGATTGTGATAAAGCCCAAGAGCTAGCAGCTCTTCTTAGCCACCTCGTCGATAGCCCGAAGGCTGGCCTTCAGTTACCAGAGGAAACCTGGAAACGATATCGCAGTAAGATCAGCCCTCGCATGCGCAAGCTGCCGTCCTATAAAGACTCTGATCGTCTCCAATGGCGTCCCGACAATATTGTCGACTACTTAAAATTTGAAGTAGCAAAAAGGGAAGTCGATCGCGTCCTAGAGGAAGTCGAAGACCTCTACCAAAAGTTGGGTGTTCAGTCTCGCTCTGATAAAGATCTCGAGAGACCATGGCAGACTGCTGTTGACAGAGCACGGGAGGAGAAGAGGGCAGGCCACGAAGAGCTAGACGAGGCTCTGAAGCTGATTAAAACTCAAGTGGAAAATTCCCGCTCGAAGTGGGATCGCGATAACCGGCCTTTCAAGCTCCGCACCCAGGCTGCAGGAGATATTTGCCGACAAATTCAGCCACCAAATGGCGACCACCCCTTACTGCACACATGGCGCAACAGCGAGTATGAGTGGCAGCAGGTGCTGGCATCGTGTGCTTATGCGAAATATCCCCAATCCGACTTTGCGTACTATGCATTTGGAGAGACGCTCTGTCGGATCAAGACAGGGCACGCTCCCGCGCGCCTTGTGACGAACGTAATGTACAGCAGTTATAAATTCAGCATCAAGAAGTCACAACGTCTGGCGTCCATGTTGGACGAAGAGGAAAGTGATGGGGAATACGAAGGCCAGGAGGCCATTGAGGAGCTGCTCAGTCGTGGTGAGACCATTGGATTCGAGTACGATGATGACGATGACAATGCATCGGTGGAATAGATCCATGTTCTAAGGTTGTTTCCACCCCAAGGCCTCTAATCATTCGCTTTACCTAGAGGTGCTGGATAGCGTCACGTGCATATTCGTCTTGTGCTAAAATGGAGCGGAATTTGACATTCTGCTTTGTCGTTCACATCTCGTCTATGTTGGTGATATCCCTGTGCTAGATGCTGTTTTGTGCTGTCTTCTGATGAGTCATGATATGTTGGGGCGATTGGCCCTTATTTGCGCTGACTTGGGATCGCATGAAAGTACTCGGAGATCTAACGAATTGTGTAGAGTATATTCATTGTGAGATTATTGCATAAAAGCAATGTCATGGATAGATGGAATTCCAACAATTTTTCCCGAGGTCATTATTCCTCGGTAATTTTGTGCCTTCGCCGATAGGAACTCGCGTCTGGAGGTGCGTGTTCGTATCAATGTCCCGCACGGATCATAGTGTTTCACGGAATGAATTAAACCGGGTGGGAGCGGCTCAATTATGGAGACAACACGCGCTGTCAACATCCCACCGCACTAATTACCCTAAACACGGTTGCCGCAGGTAGAGTAGAATACTCTATTTGCATCTGAACGAGCCGCTTATCCGGGGATATTCATCCTAGCACGATGTGTCACTCTCCATGAAGGCCATCAGCACCGGCCGCAGCACCTAGAATGACGAGTAGAGAGACGTGCTCCGTAGAGTATTCAAGAATAGATCAGACAACCCGCGAAGTGGTCCTCTACCTTGATGGCACAGACGCGCAGGTTCATCTGCTAGGTCCCAATCACATTCCAATTCCCATTGGGAGAAAAACACGATGGATGCGAGATATCATCACGCTCCCGTTAGCCAGGGACATGCTGACCGGGGAGTCAGGCACAGCATCACTGATGGACCCCAATTTTAGAGTAGTCGCCGTCTCAGAAGGATGGAGTCATAGTCGCACAGACCAGAATTGATCGTTTCCCGCATCTAACGGCGCAGAGGGACTGATCGGCTCCGTCTAAAAAAGCTTGACCGTTTAATGCGGATCGTGATACTGCGATTCAGGCCAATGTCGTCAGCGAGACACGCGTACCTGACGGACTGGGTTGAAGTTTTTTTTTTTTTTTGAGAAATCACAGCCACGAACGTTTCGGGGATAGTGAGGGACTGGCAACAACTTTCCACCCCAGGGACCATCGCCGAGGCAGGCCACGACAGCTCTGCCGTTGAGTGCCCCAGTTGCAACCGGATAACAAGTCAAAGAAACTAACTAGCTTCTCAATTCCAGCCCATTGGGATGTCCAGGACAGGGGATTGATGGATCCCTTTGACTTGGCGTCCAAGAACTCCAAGGATCATCCAGAGTCCAGATGACACAGCAGCCCAGGATGCACGGGATCGGATTGGAAGGCTCCCGCGTTCCGGAATAATTATAGCAATCCGTGGCTTTTCTGTCCGGATGGGATATCCAATCGATGTGAAACTTTGTCTGTTGGCCCTGCTGCCCATTTATTCAAGTACACTCATCCCGCCCGGTTCGACCCTCCATTCTATTCCCCCGCTCAGATACTACTTATACGGTACAAAGTACAAAGAGAGTTGCGTCGCCACCACATCTTCATACGCTCATTATCTGTACATACTCAGTACATACGCGTCTCACCTGACCATCCAGTTATCGGATAACATCAATTGATTCTCATTCGTTGATATCCACGTCCTAGAGCCTTAAAAGGCAGAACAAAGAAAGACAAGATGAATTCATGGAAGTCTCACAAGTCCTCCAAGTCTTCCTCCTCTGATGGGAGCAGGACCTCGAGTGGATCAAAGGATTTTAAGGATATGAAGGTCAACCTGCAGACTAAGGCCAACCCCGTCCTTGCGATGAATGAAGCGCAACCAGGTTCGTCGCTGTCAGATCTACTTTACACCTTGCGTCGTTAGACGACAGAAGTATATCTGGGACTAGACTAACATCGCATCTCACCAACAGCCACCCTCGCATTCGAAAAGTCCACCATCTCATCACTAAGTCAGATGCAGCACAAGGATGCCAACGGGAACATCATCAGTAAGTTCTTGCCCATTGACATTTCCTTTTTGCCCAATTCCTTTCACCGGTTGCGGTGGCGATACACGGTACTGACCGAGGTCCGCACTAGCCGAACCGGATCTTACCAACCCGACCCGATACCGTTTCGAACGGCCACTAGACACCATTCGAGGCTTCGAAAGGGCTATTCGACGAACAAACAGGGGATGAACTTCCTGACCTATATATACCCAACATTCCTGTTGTCGAAGGCGCTTAGTGTACAAAAGTTGACTGTCATTGTCACCTTTCGTCGCTCTCTCTTTTTCCTCCACCACACTGGAACCGGCGGAGTTAGAGCGGAAGGAGCTGGGATTTTCTGAGATTTTCGGTTTCTCTTTCTGAACTGGACTCATGGCTCGTCTGAAAAGATCAGGTCAGAGGCATTTTTGATGTTTTATCTCTGGGATTTCTTTCGGGATTTTGTATGTCTGACGAGAAACGTTCTTCGTGGGTGCTTTTGATACACTTCGATCGAGCTCTGCATATTATATTACGATAGGATATGATTTGAATTATACCTCGTCTGTTCGCTTCCTCTCTATGACAGAAACTCCAGGCTTCAGATTCAGCTTTAGTTTCATTGCTGTATAGATTTGTGCACATAAGTTGTTTTGTGAAACAGCGCCCGGATCTACGGAGTACGGCACAACCCGAAAATATCCGCCCACGGTAGCAACCACTACCGATGCCATGACCCATTACAAGAATACAATCCATTCGAAGAATCATTCTCAACGAATATCTACCGTGGCATCCATTGCCCTGCAAGCAGCTCGCTACCGTCGCCGTAGCTTTCGCTTATCGTACCCTATTCCCGATGCGGGACTCCCTCTCGTGACACCCTACCCATACTCGTACCGTGTACGCTCTACGAGGCATCACACTATCTGGAAACGGCACACCCAATCGCTTCCCATAATGTATTCGGACTCAAAAAAGGGGATAGTCAGACCAAGAGCAAGTTTGAGCGAGGCTTCAGATTATTCTAACTTTCACATGCGTTGGGTCGCGAGTCAGGATGATGTCATTTGATAAAATGATCTGCATCGCCGACCCAGGACATGATACGAAAACTGCAACAGATGTGATCCACAGCGGAAAGGTTTGTGAGAAGGGCTTATTGTGCAATTGCTCTAGTTTATGCACGGAAGAGTTGATTTATCTTCTTAATGAAGCATTTCTAGAGATATGAGTGCTTTTCTCTACTTAAGAGGCTCCCGTGAGATTATATATATGTAGACATTTTGGAGGGCATTCCAAAAAACATGAATATCAACCATTCTATTAATTAATCCCTACCTCCTGTTCCGCCCATCCAATTGGTAATACCATCTACCGTCACGCTGGTCCTGCGTAGGGCGGCTTCATGCAAGATCCGTTCGCGGTGGATCTTTGTAGGTTATATTAGCCAACTTTTTATCACCTTCGAATAGCAGTGGGGAATAGTATTAGCGGCAGTTACGCTTCCCATGACCATCGCACTGCCTCCCAGTTTGATTCCTCCCCACGCTGCAACATCAACAGCTGCAAATCTACGATTGGAGAAAGATGGGTCACCTTTCACTCTAAGTCGGAGTAGGTCAAATTTAGTTAGTTGATGACATTAAAGAATAGGAGATTCTCCATGATGTCTTACGTAGTTCTAACTGTGATGGTGTTCTGATCAGATTTTCTAACGATCAGAATCATAGAATATGACGACCGATATTCAGAACCTTCGGATTCTATAGAAGCATACGAAGTATTGGAGAGTTGTGGCGTCCAGATAAATATCGAGTAATACACTATGGTGCTTATGGATCTCATCCTAGATAATGTTTCAAAGTAAGACTAGTAATAGCCAGGCAAGGCCTAAATGGTCATAGATATAGCTATAACTAAAATAATCAGATGAGCGAAAGTATGAAATTATCATCCCACGAGCACTGAGTAGTAACCCATGGTCGACAATACTAACTCAGGTAATAGCTACTAAAAAGATCGGAACTTTCGTCGAACTTATAGCAAGGTACCGACTGGATAAGGAACGGTAGGGGTTTTCAAAGGCAGTATCTGAGCCATGGATAGCTCTTCAATCGTCCAGCTTGCCTTCCTAAACAACATGAGTTAAGTCTTCAAAGGGTATCTCCGAACCTATACTTACATTTCCACTTCCACCCAAGTGAACCTTGATATGTCCCTTGTCAATCTGGCGACATATGATACTGCACGCGTTCCGGACAATCATCCTCCTCATCTCCATATCTCCGTTGGTAGGGTACCTCCTCCCTGCCTCAATGGTGGGTACACTCTGTTCACGAAGACGCGCGGAGGCCTCCTCGTTTAAAGGAAAGGTCACATTTGCAAACCTCTCCGTGACCTTGAGTACCTTGGTCTCCTTGTCTCTAATGAGACGCAGTCCAACATGGTTCCTCACACCATTAGCATCAAGAATTGAGGCAAACTATTTGACAAACCTAGGGTCAATGGTGGCCGTGTCCACTTCATCATTGTCATACTAGAAGAAAAATTCATATGGCATGAGCTGTTCGTTCACAACCATCCATGAGCTCGGTTTGATTGCTTTGCCGTACTTTTTCAATGAGAGGCTCCCATCGGTATACCTGTCCAGCGACCATGGTGTCGATGTGCCGTTGACGTCCACAGCAACCTGATCGGACTTGACCGGCCAATGTTGGTGTATGAGAACGGGACCATATTTTCCCGTGAGGTTATATTTGAAAAAATGATTCCAGATGGTGGAAATAAGGAGCTCATGGCCATTACGCGTAAGGAATTCGTTGTTCGAGTCACCCAGGCTTGGGATTTGGTTGAATACCTCGGCTCTGTACGGGAGCTCGATCATTGTTGCCATCGTGATATAGTTCGTAAGGTGTCAATTATACGGAGTGATATAACCTGTGGAGAGATAGCAGGGATTCCATGGACGCTTGGACACTCTTACATACAGGATAAGCAAATTCTATTGTCCAAGTTGATGCTACGTAATTCCGCAGTACCCCTCTTTTTTTTTTCTGGGTTTGACCCAATTTATTCGCTTTTACAGCAGGGAATCCTCTGCCTTGTGTCTTGTATTAGCTGTAAACAAGATGGATAGGTCATGTTACACAAGCTAATGCAACATGTTTCGTTCTCAGCTAGCCACATAATTCATTGCTATTATTTTTCTACTGTTCAAGTCTGTTGATCTACTTTGACAGCATGTGATGCTTTCCCTTACGTCTTCTGTTAACTGAAAACAGCATGAATATAAGTCCCGTTACACAAGCTGGTGCCACATATTTCATTCTGATGTAGATCGTAATATAGTATTTAACTTTCCTTTTCTCTTCTGTGATCCAGTAAATGCGCTTCTTATCTCAAATTCACCGTAATCGTCCAATTCACGTCATATGAGTGATTTTTTGTAATTACTTCTACTTATTCCAGCCGATCATAATCTGCACTGGATGACTTATTCCAATGGGAATTTTAAGAAAGTATCTCCTAAGTCCATGAATTAGTGACTATCTACATATTATACGAGAACATATTCTACGCATACCTCACAAGAAAACTTCTCACTGGGAAACCAACAATATCTATTAGAAAACAGTCATCTGGATACAACATAGGTCTACCTATCCTGGTGACTAATGCGCGTTACATACGACGATCTTGGAATGTTAAAGGCGGATTTAATGGACTGGCAGGTTCTATGAAATTACAAGAAAATATCCACACGTGACCAGGAGATCAGCATGGGATATATAGGCAATTCATATACTCCTCATAGAGCCTGACAATTCATCAGAGAGCTCATATCAGTTGAAATTAAGCTGAATAATAATCATCAGTGTTGGCAGAAACAATGTCTGTGAAACAATGTCTGTGAAATACACTATCAATTTCATCAACAAGCAATCCAGCAAAAATGATTACATCATTTGTGTGCAGCCTCCAAACGGTGATTATGCTATGAGTATTTAGAGAAAGGAAGTTGTCTCTCCTGAAGGGAATTTCCAGATCGTGTTGACTCCTCAAATCTACGCCTGTAAGTCCTGCATTTCTACTATCGATTTTTTACTGTTAAGGAACTCACATGATTGTACTTAGGGGTAGGAAGGTCCCCAGAAAAAGTTTCACCAGGAGTTGTGAATTAGCACAGCCCAAGGTCTCCCGGCAAAGCTTGGTGGTGATACACAGAAAGGCTGTAAGGCATTCGACTCGATATTTACCTCTATGCTGCTAATATAGTGCTTCCATAGCTACTTTCGACGCGAAGGTTGCCGGCGGGAACATCGAGATAGAGGAAAACAAATATTCTCAAGCCGGCACGAGCGAATATAAAATAGTTGTTCCATCTTCAGCCTGATGGTAAAAACTATCTCTTGGGCATGGCACAAGTAGACAGTCATGATATTCCAACCTCTGTTGCATCTGTAAGTGAAATACCACTACCATGCTGGTTGACATCGACTCTTATACAGCCGATGTGCTAATAAGATGTGTGACATCGCCGCAGATTGCTGCAACTCCAAACTTGACTCAGAATATCAAGCCTATATACAAATTCGACGTTGCCCAAAGAAAAGGCGAGGTGCGTAAGGGTGGTCGATTTCGAGGGCATTTCAACAAAGTCTGGGATTGTTGACTTAAGCTCTGGACCTGGACTCACTCAACATGTTGCTACTGTCTATCATCGTTCGGATGGAAGTTTTGAAACAGAATATAGTTACACTTTTGTGTAATCCAATTCCGGACCTCTAGTCCAACATTGCTAGCCAGCGCCAAACTCTCAGTTCCTATGGATAAACTATAGATGAATGCCCATTTCATGAATGGTGGATCAATAGAGTTCCATAAGGACGTTGTATGAGAACAAGTGGGCCACTTACAGATGTATCTGTATTCAACATACAACACAAATTTACGGACATTAGGGGGAAATCTCACTTCCAACAGGGGCAATCTTGGGCTTCATAGTATGGATAATCCATACCTTGTTTTTGTTTTCTAGGTATAATATCAGATCAGTGAGTCTGTGAAAAAATAACAGTCCTCTATTCCAGCTTCATCTAACTATGACTAAGAGTAAAGTATTCGTGCAGCTAAATACTGACACATCACATAATCTAAATTATCCCCCTTGGTTTTTGAAACAACTCCCGATTAAACAACGCATTTCTGCCCCGCAAATAACATCCGTGCCAGAAATATTATTCCTGCACCAACAAGACAGCTCACACCCGCAAATATAATAGCTGCAGTGTAATTCCCATAAGTGTTTATCATTGCACCTCTAATAGGAGTGCCAGTTAAAGCAGCAAGGCTCAACACCCCTAGCCCCATGCCCATGTAGGAGCCGATGACATTAAGTCGAGGCGCAGTTAAGGCGATAGTGGCGGCGAATATACCGACCATGATTTCCGAAAAGAAACCAAATAATACCGAAAAAACGATCATTCCGCCGTGTGATTTGATCGCTAGCCAGCAGAGGATAAGGACTCCGCAGATGGCAGAGGATAAAACAAGTGTGTTGAACCGACCAACGTGGTTGGCAACCGCCCCGCCAATGAGACGGCCGAACAGAGAACCTGCGTTCAATATCGCAATTAGGTAGTTAGAAAGGCTGGAACTGATTCCAATAGACTTAGCATAGTTGGGAATGTAGAAGAAGGCAATGGAAAGGGCCCAGAATACAAAGAAAAGGTCAATGACATGCAATGTATATGTAGGGTGTTTCTATGCTTCCAGAGTGAATGGAGCGCTGCTTTTGCGTTTTGCAGCAGGCGAAGAGACGGAAACAGATGCGATGGTGCTCAGGGCTAGCATCAGGAATCCAATTACTCGGACAGACCAACCGAAACCCAGAGAAGTGTCATACAACATGCGGTTGAGAGCGATTGGGAGAATGATGCCCGCGAGAGAGGATCCGCTGGATTCTATTCCCATCGCTAGAGACGCCTCTTGAAAAAGTATTGATTCACAGCAGTCAATGCCGGAGTATACGTCAGACCGTCTGTGAGACCTCCGAGGATACCTTCTGCGAGAATGAATTGGTGGTATTCGTTGCACAGGCTCGTGAGCATGACCGAGAGGATAAAATAAAGAGGGCAGAGCATGGGATCAGAATAACCTGTATATTATCAGCATCAGTTAGATAATAACGTCGACCTTTTCCTAACATTGAAAGTTTACCCTTGGTCCAAATCGATCCGTCATCGGTCCAGAGATAAGCCCTGCCGAGAACATGAAGAAAGCTTGAAGGGAACCGATCCATGCGATGTTGGAGTCATTTTCGTTTTTCAGGATCCTACTTCCATAGTAGCTTTCATATATACTGCAATCATGGTTAGCTTCTCGCTTTCTGGCTTCTGTGTGAGATCTGTTGATTAGGCCTGTGACATACCCGAAGGCGTTGATATATCCGAACGTGTTGAAAATAATACACCAGCACGACAATACTGCCATCCATGCTTTAAAACCCCCTTCTGCGAATCTTGTACCCCTTCCCTGTCCGCGTTTCTCGAGAGTGTCATGTCGGTCAGGGGAATTCGTCGGTAATTCCTTGCCGTCGCTTGACGTTGTATTGACACTGAAGAAAACGGCGATTCTCTTTGACAGGAGTTGACTACTATGCAATGTAGAACGTAAAGAGTGGAAAGTTTGGGGAGACAAGAGACACTAGAGGATGAAAGGAGATATGAATATCATTAATTGAACGTTATAACTACGTGCCAGGGATAGTGCTCGGCTTTTCGGTGAGAACTCCCCCTAAGTCAGGATTGAACCGGCCCAATCAATGGCATATCCAAAAGTGTTAGAAATAATAATAATCTATCTGCACAGGTAGCGAAACGATTGACGAGATCAGAAATTCTCGCTAACATCTTACTGAATACAGTAAGTCCGAGACCTAGCTTAGAAGTCCAGCTCGGATCTCGAAAAGAAAGATCGGATATACATTGACAACTGGAGCGATAAATATTTCCGAAAAGGAGACTTAGTCAGTACAGTCAACTAGATTAGAAACTGGCGAGCTCATTATCGCTTTTCAGAGACTGCCTATTGCTAGGGAGCTTCCGGCACGTGGTCCTCCTTCACCTGTCTGATTGGGGACTAACGCACTGAACCACCATCTATTCTCGAGCAAGTCTTGGTGACTGTCTGCGGAATCGCAAGTTCCGACGCGTTCTATAGCCTCTGCCGACTTCTTCCCTTCCTTGGGCGTGATGACTCACTTACGATTACCGAAACAGGAAACTAATATCCGAATCTATTTTGAATAATAGTTGAACAGAAAAACCGTACACGTATACACAGCTAAAGGCATGATGACAAGTTAATAATTGCAATCTGAGCTCCGAGACCGATAATATGTCCGGTCTCTCATCCGACATGATAATGCATCGACTTCTGTAGATCTGCACCGTTTCAAGTCTACGAGACCAATGAAATTGCCGAGATCATATAATACAGCGACGTATTAACGGACTAGACACATATAACTGAAGATAATATAGTGTCCTATGTAATAAGTATAAAGATGGGATAGACAGCCTGTTACTTCAGGTGAGTTTCAACAATTCCCAGGAAATCGATTATCAGGCATCTGAACAGTTATATCTATATCTTCCAATGGAGAATCTTTTCCTATTATTCTATGCAAAGTCACGACCAACATTTACGTGGTTATCGTTGGAGCTGGCCCAGTTGGCCTCTTCCTAGCGTGTGAGCTCCGACCTGAAGGTTCCCAGTGGAAGGACTCGGCTCAACATCTTCACTAGTTCCCCTGCCACAGTGCCTGAGTCAGTTGCGGTTACCATCGAAGAGATGAATGAAGGCCTACGGGAGGTCGCCCGGGTTGATTATAAGCTCTCAAATCCCTGTATGCTGAAACGTTTCAGCAACGAACAGCGGCTCGCCAGCAGATATCGAAATAACAGAGTCTCTATTGTTGGGGATGCATTGTCACAAGCACCTTCCGACAGGCGGACAGGGGCTAAATGTTGGACTTCAAGAAGCCCTCAACCTGGGCTGGAAACTTAGAGAAGTCATCCGTAATTCCGCACCTGATTCGCTACTGGATACATACGAGGAGGAACGATTACTAATTGCCAAAGGTGTGGTACAAAATACTACATCGCAGTCGCTCTTATTCATTGCATCTCTGACTGCCCATTCGGGACTGGCAGAAGCAAAAAACAAGCTCTTGCAAGTACCAGAAGCCAATAAAAGTTTTGCAAGGGAAATCAGCGGGTTCCCCGTCATGTATCATAAGCCATTGGAGATGATTCTGCCAGATGGATGGCAGGTTCTTCCTAGTCAAGTTCTAGGAATGCGGGCGCTCGATGCCAGAATAAAGTTACAGGATGGGCAAGTGACAAATCTTCGTCACTATATGAGCAATGCATTGTGGGTTCAATTGCATTTGCCCAGCAAAATTGCCAAAGAAGAACGCCTAAACCCGCATTTGGTGATCGAACTGTGCTCCTGGATATCGCAAGTATCCCGTAGTCGGAGGAAAAAAAGAAATTTTACACGTGCGATTACAAGGAGATACTTATTCGTCCCGACGGTTACTTGGCTTTTGGGCGGCTCGACGGATGGTAGGGAGTAATGGTGGAGTGAGAAGCGCCAACTCGATAGTGGTTATATGTTCTAGTTGCGAATGCAATCATCTTTTGTTTTCCTCCTTTCCTGCCATTTGACGTTCATCTATGCGCTTATTCGTACACTTCACGCTGTAAACGTGCTGATGAGGTCCGCTAAGTTATCATCGGAACCCATACCATCCGACAGAAGATCAGAGGCGAACTGTGACAAGTTAGTTTGGGATTAAATGGGCACCATTTATAGACTACATACGGGTAGTATGAAATCGAAGGCATCGTCCCGAGTTAATGATACAGTAATGAGATCAGTATCGAATCCACCTATACCTGTTTGTTCAGGCTGATAAAATATCTTGTATTTAGCACCGACTGCCCATGTCTGGAAATAATGACAACTTAACTTACCACTTCCTTCTTTCTCAAGTCAGTGTTTTCCAATGCCGCTGCCACGAGCTGTTTATATCTTGTTACACCCCCCTTCAGTGCCTCGGAAACCATGTCAAGAGAAGAATGACCAGCCAATCGTGATTTGACTGAGGCAAGAGCCATTATCAAAACAGGTATCTTTTCATGTCTGAATTTCCCTGGGAACCCCATGTTTCGAGGGTGGCAATGCATTGCTCGACAATTTCAATAAGACGTGCCTGGGTATAGTGATCATTGCTGTTCCCAATATCATATGAGTAGATGGATCGAAGCGACCGGCCAAGCTTAGACTCGTCCGTTCGTCCTAGCATTAATTCCAAGCAAATAGTGAGAGCTGAATCGAATAGATCATTAACAAGGAATGTTCCTGAGGTTGCATGCAGTACACTATACTAATCGGCTTCTAACTTTGGACCTTGAGATGCAGATATACCGAGGCAATCTAGCAATTTCAATGAGAACCTAGACAGCTGATTCGAGAGTTGTGAAAAGATGGATCATAAGCACCTTTCACCGCAAATGGTCGATGTAGTGCAAGTAAAAATCGATGATTGACAAAGTCAAAGTATGTTCTGAGGAAACTTGTCGTTGAATGCCTGAGTCTCTGGCTGCCCATCTCCTGGCGCAGGATCTGAGACATATCTGCATTCTGTCTATTGAGGTCAGAACTAATGCGCATGATCTCTTCATATGGTACAGATTCGACGCGGTTGGCGATTTTCGCAGCCCGAATCCTGATATGCAAACGACCGGAACAGAACAATTTGAAGAGACGCTTGAGTGAAGGTATCGGAGCCCTTAGGCTCAGGATCGACGGTGGAAACCTCCGAGATATCCTCATCGTTGATATTTAGAGGTTGAGAAACATCAAAATCTTCGAGAAAGATGCACAACGGCAGTCCTGAGTCAATCGGATTTTGAACATCGGCCTCGATAATAGCCACCCATAGCCTTCGTTTCATTTCCCTCTAAAACGGGGTCAGAGTGTGAAATATAGCAGGATCACGGTGCAGACCGTAGCTGATCGCCTCTCGCACCAGCATCCCAGAGGAAAGCCAGTTTGAATCCGGGTCAATCCAAGAAACCTGGTGAGCAGCAAGGAGCAAATACCGGGTCTGCAATGACTGGAACGACACCTTTCCTGTTAACATTGCCATTTGAAGCCAGGCCTGTGCTGCCCCAAGCCACTCGGAAACTAGGTTCCTTGCAACGAGTGGGGAAGATGCATTCTTATCGACGTTGTAACGACTGTTTCCGATAGCCAGCAGACAGAGGAAAGATGAAAGAGAAAATAGATCATGCGGACAGGAGTCAAGTGAAAATGACTCCGCATGATCTAGAAGGGTAGGGGTATAGATAGCGCGGTGCATGTAGGCAAAGGTTTCAAAATAGCGGGAAATAAGCTCTTTGACGATACCCTGATCTGATATCTGAACACCTAATAGTTTTGAAGAACAATAATCAAGCAAATAATTTGGCGCAGGCGCGAGTGTTGCACGTTTTGCTCTCGAATACTCTCCACTTGGGTCGCGTTCTTGAGGTGCTACCTCCATGACATCTGTAAACTACCAAAATAAATATTGATATAAGCATATTTCGGTAAAGAGACGTACCTTATCCACAAGAGCCGCCCAGTGACTTCTTCCCCAGACGTGGGTATTGTTATGCGTGCCGTGGAGGTAATTGTCCAGGACATCCAGTGTCCCGAAGCCATCTATCTCGTTCGTAGCATGAGATTCCAGACTCACTAGATGGGTATCTAAACTGATGATGTGTGGAACTTGTGAATAATTCGTCAGTTGACTGTGATTTGAAACCAATTCTCCTGATGAAACCAGGGTTCGTCCCCTCGAGCTCTGGAATGCTGGCGATGATTGTAGATTCCGGTGTGTGTCACACTGGGTGGGGTGCCTGATGACTGCTGGAGGTCTCCTCGGAAGTATGGTGCTCTTGCAGAATCATCCACTTTATCTTTGTCTCCGTCACGATATGAGCAAAGATGAACGCACTTTGACTGAACGCATCGTTGACATGGGCTATGACGGTCACATTTCAGTTTGCGCCGACTACACACTACACAAGACTGAGATTTCCTGTTGCGTTTGCGGATTCTAAAGTCTGTAATTGTCATCATTGTTGCTGTAAGAGAGTCCACGGGGCTCCGCTGTGGTAGCGATTGGGAAGAATAATCCAAGGACAATATGAGAAAGAGCACATATAGATATATATAGATATGTAGCTCGGTCACAAGTTCGGGCTTCGAAGAATCGGGTTGCTCTTCTGGTAACAAGGGCCGCGTCAAATTATAGTGTCTCTAATATCATTATTTATAATTGCTCTCTTGTTTATGACATGATTATTGTTAAGTTATATAGAACTATAGCACATATCAGATACGCAATGTTTTCTGCGGTTTCCGACCGAGAGACCTCACATGCGTGACTATTCCGCAAATAGATAACGACGGGAGATCGGGATCTTCGGGTAGGATACCCGATAGGGAGAGCCATCACATGTCAATCAGACGGCAGGCGCGAGACGATCAGAAGAAGCAGGAGCGATCGAGGGAGGGGCATGTGACTGTGTGACTTTTTGCTTTTGAATTTTTCTTTGTCTTTTGGATGCATACAGAGAGAGGGTGCAAAGGATAGTTTAAGCCGATGGGTGGGATCTAATAGAGTGACCTGCATCGTAGACGGTATTTTTTAAGGTGGGAGCTGGTGAAAAAAAGGGTCGATAGCAAAATTAGCTGAGGTCGATGACCACTCCGCCCGGGATTTTCGAGCAGTGACAATTTCTATGCCATATCTCTGGTAAAATAGTATGACGGATCGGATTCGATGAAGCGGTTTCCCTCTGCTTGTGCTGTATCACAACCGGCAATTGGACGGAGGGCTATAGCCGGGCATCTGGACATCTCATATCGCATCTGATCGCAACCGATATCGCACAGCCGACCATTTACACCTTGCCATCGCATGTGAGATGGCCATGTCACTCTTCACCTGAGCGTTCCAGCGATTATCCTGCGGTTGCTAAACGGTGGTTGGCGGAGCGAATCCTGAGCTCCTCGTTTTCACGTGCGGAACACGTTCATCCATCCCGAATCGCACCCCCAGAACAGCAGAAGCGCAGCCAACGCCACGACAGAATTGTGTCAGTCGTGGATTATAGGCTAGCCGCCTATGGCGAACCGCCCAGAAATCGCTCCCTCCGAGCCTGTTGGTTATCGTCGACTCGATCCCCAACACTCGACGGTGCTCTCGCCCTCTCCCACTGCCGCCATTTCATCAGTGAGGGATCCCAGAGGACCTCCTGTCTCTGTCATCACTACTCTTCCTGAATATGAAACCACTGCTATGATGGATATCGACAAGAATTCTGCGGTAGAGGACCGCGGACAGCGTGCAACAAGCGTCCTCTCCATGGATGATATCGAAGCTGCCCAGGCGCTGGAGGGGCTTCGCTCCGGTAAGGACCAGGCTGACCCAGCAGGTGCTGGATGCCTCCAAACAAAAACACTGTCGCTAATCTCTAGTGTACATACACAGAGTACGGACAATCTCCTCGACCATCACGACCGGTGCAACAAATGTCCCCCGCAGGACCTCCAACTACCGAAACCCCGCAGCCAGAGCCGCTGTTGTCCCTCCTCACCTCGACTCATCCCCTGGTCTCCTCGGCGATCAGGGGTTCCATGTCTGCCTATACCACGTCGAAGTCCTATTCTCCACGATTTAAATACGGTGCAGAGTTCATTGAGCGCAATATCGGATCGCCCGTTGTAAATACAGTGGGTACAGTGGGCCGCAAGACCGGCGTGGAAGGTGGCCTTCGTTGGGCGCTGCAACGACGCGAATCAGCAGATACAGACCGTAGCAAGCGAAGAAAGATGAATGGAGAGGCTTATCCCGACCCGATGGATATCGAGAAAGGACTGGGAGACGCTGAACTGCCCACCCGTTCCCGCCGGTCCTCTGACCTCTCATCAGCGGAGCCTTTACCACCTTATGATGAGAACAGATCCCCACAGTATGAAGAGGTCAGTCCGGATAACGAGAAGGCACACAAGGATGAGAGGACAGCAGGGCAACCTCGTCAAACATGGCAGAATCGACTAATGATCTCGACGTCTGGGCTTGGAGTGGCCATGAGCGAGGAGTCCCTACGCAGCTTGCAGTATTGTCTCACTTGGTTAAAGTGGGCGAATGGACGATTGGGTAATGCGATTTTAGCTTTGAAGAACGTCCTGAAGCAATGGGATGAGCAGCAGTCCACGGACCCCTCTAGCGCGGATGGTTCTGGAAGCTCCTCTAACCGTGCACTGCTGTCGGAGCGTATTCAGGCGGTCAAGGAGGATGTGTTGGCTACGCTGAGGCAGGTCGTCGATATTGTCTCGAAGTACACAGGAGGCGCGTTGCCCGAGAATGCGCGTAATCTTGTCCGCAGACATCTTACCTCCCTGCCGCAGAGGTTCCGAATCGCCTCGACATCGAACCCTCCACCAGAGTCATCATCTTCGTCATCAGACGCGCCTATCAATGCTCACCGTATCCTCGTGCTTGCCCAGGAGGGCTTAGACATGATGGCACAGGTCAGCGGTGTGGTGAACGACACACTGGTGAGCGCTGAGACTTGGTGCGAGAGATTAGGAAGAAAGCGTCCTGCAGCAAGGGCTGCAACCGAAGAACAACCCTCGAGGTCTGGCCGATCTCAGCCTGTTGATGTGAAAATTCCTGTCTATGCGGACAACACGCACACGCAGCAGGACCTTGAAATGGCCGGAACGGACAACCAAGCATGAGTGTGCGTTGAAATTGACGACTATGTAGGCATGCAATAGCATCTCGTCTTCTCTATGAAACCTCCTTTCGCCAAATCTATACGGCGGACGCAGGTCACTAAAGAAATCTTATGTTGCCTTATGCTCAGAGAAGTCACGCTATTTAGTTTACCTTTGCGTATGAGCTTCCTGATCAGGAAATCAGTGGCAGTACATTGACTATCACTGGGGAGTATTACTCTTCCCTTATTCGATCTTTCGTTGCAGTGGTTCAAACATCCCTCATCTAGAGCGTCTCATTTACCTATTTGGAAGCTACGCTGTCAGGTACAGATCATCTTCGACTTTGCTGTGATTAATAATTGGGGCCTTGTATGTCTCAGCTCGATTGATATCCCGATTTTCTTTTCTGTTTATGGGTCAAAAGGCGGCACGATGGGAGAGTTTCATACGTTTGGTATTAGTACCCTCAATGATCTACGGGGGTGTGCATCCTGTGAATTTAATCATTAAAACTTCGGAGAATTAAATGTTCTGTAAGCTCGATTGCTGCGGTTCCATCTCCACCTCGCTTCAGCGGATTTTGATCAGCTCTCACCCCGAACAACCAATTATTCTCCTCTTCCGACCTAATTAGTCCAATACATATCTTCCCAGACATGATAACCCTGGACCAGACACGCGAGCTGAAAATCCTCTGGGCTCAATCTTTACACCTGTACTGAACTATGTAGCACAAGGTAACACGTGCGTCGCTGACCTCAGATTTTAGTAAATTCTTCAGAAGACGGGGAGTTAATTCACGCCCTGAAGGACTAGCTATTGATTGAATCTAGACCGTTTATTTTTACCAGGGACAGTTACCAATGAAAGTCACACAAGGAGGACGTCTAGTTTAATCATCGTGTTGTTGGGGATGTCGATGAAATATTATTAGAGGCTGGATTAATGCAGGGATCTGGGGCAGGGTTGAATAAATCAACGTGCCAGATATTATGGGTGAAATGTATGTGCCTGAAATAGTAGGTAGCATCGTATAATTAGATCAGTCGGTCAATTCATTTCCCACTGCGCGAGGAAAAGGGCTGCATTCCATTGTTGTCCTTGGGCACAAGTGAACACGAAAAAAAAAGCGGGATGAAGCGCAAAGAAAGAAGGAAGAAAGAAATATTGCATGATTATTGCGTTTACGCAATGAATAAAGTGGAGGTGTACTTATAAGTGGAACCACAATCCTTGCTATCTTGTATTTTGAGGGGGCTTCTGTGAGTGTCCTGCATGGAACTGTTTATCTGAGGCCGCCTAACTGTCTAAGGCACTCGGAGCATTGAACCCCGTGCTAGTTCCAAGAAGCTTTTGACGACCTTGGAGCTTTCGCCAAAGTATCCAAAGACACTGACTATTGGTGCCACCTGTTCCTGCGTCCCACCGATCTTCCATGTCGACAAGTTTAGTCAATCCAACCAATGCATGCTTCAACGCTGTAGGTATAGGCTGGCATCATGAGTTGGGGTCGAAACACATTGATGGAGGTGACATTGATAATGGATGCATTGCGTCTCCCAAGAGCGATCATATGTTGCATTTCGTATCTGCAGCAGAGAGCCGTGCCCGTCAGGTTTATATTAATCAGTCATCTCTAGTATCCCTCGTCGAACTCGATCAGAGGGGGTGCGGTTTGGAGTAATTGCCCCTTTGTTCTAGTTTCCCGAACTAACATCGTTGGCTATTTCTTGTAGTGTAGATGTCGTTGTTTGGCCTTCGGCCTCGTTGATATCTGCCACCACGACTTTAGCGCCAGCGCGAACGAATAACTCGGCTGTTGCACGGCCAATGCCTCGACCACTGCCTCGACCACTGCCTGTGACCAGGGAACATTTTTCTTTGAAAATAGGCATAACCACATCTTGTTGAGATAACCCTCAGGAGATGGGCATCTACAAGAGGATATTCCGTGCACCTTTGAAACAATACCTAAATCTACCTACCTTCTCTACCCGCTCGGCTAATAAGGCTCCTCCGAGTAGGACGCCTTCTTTAGGACCCACGATCGGAACTCACTGCAGAAATGAGAAGCCCTTCACATATCTACCACATGATGGATGATTGGGAATTGCATGCAAATGGCCTCCACGCGGACCCGATCAATGATGGTATCTACCAGACATGAATACTGTGGTGTTAATCCATACCGTATTTGATCGGACGTTCATATATTCCATTCAGGGAAAGTAGTCTTTACACCTGTTAGGCATGACGATCTAGATACCAACCCTGTCTAGTTGCTTCAGTGCAAACTGCAGCTCGCTCGATTTAGATTCCACGGAAGACAATAAAGTTTGATCATGCTGCAGTCGAGGCCTTTAAGATCAGTTTCTTCATTGACTGCAGAACAAGTGCGTGGAATAGCATCGAGAAGGAGTCTTTTAAACTAGCAGAGTCTGTGGATGTTTCGAACTAAAAGTGTTTAGCCGTTCATGGCACTCCATGTAGTGACACTTCTTGGGAAGGTGCTATGATGCGATTATAACTATTTCTGTACATAAATTCTAGAATCGATGATCATGTCGAAATATATAAATCTGACTCCTTGAACTCGAGAGAGATTGGTTCCGTAGACACTGAATTTCTTCTGAACTTTATCTACAAGGAAGCCTTCAATATTCTAGGATTTACAATGACTGTCAGAAAGGAATGGGTTCTCATATTCGATTTCGGGGATGTCCTTTTCAAGTGGTCACAAGACGTGGACTTCTCTGGCATCTCGACTCGTCTACTGAAGGAATTCAGGTGCAGTGAAATCTGGCGGCAATACGTGAGTGGCACTCTCAAGGAAGATGAGTTCTACAGTCAGCTCGCATCTCGGTTTGGGTCTACAGCTACAGAGGTGGCCAAGTTCTCGAACAAACTTCGACAGACAATCACGCAGAATACAGAAGTGCTTGCTTTGATCAGGTCATTCCAGGCGAGGTGCCCCGGACTGTTTCGCACGTATGCCATGTCAAACATTTCGGCCGTTGACTGGAGCTACCTTCAAGGTATACAAGGATTTACATTCGACGTTTTCGACAAGATATTCCTCTCATTTGAAATGGGGACGTGCAAGCCGGCCTTGAAGTCGTATCAGCATCTACTGGAGACGACTAGCACGGACCCTTCTCATGCAGTTCTGATTGACGATAATGCAGACAATATATTGGCCGCTCGATCTCTTGGAATGCATGGGATAGTCTTCACTACACTAAATGCCCTGGAACGTACGCTGTTGAATCTACTTTATGATCCAGTGGAGAGAGGGCGGTCGTTCTTGGCATCGAACGCGAAGCGCATGCACTCGATAAGCAGTAACGGTCTTGAGATCCAGGATAATTTTTCACAGCTGTTAATATACGAGGCAACTAGAAATATGTAAGTTCACCATTTCTCCTTCATTGCCTAGCATGTGCGATTGGTGAAGATATTGATCTCTTTCTCCCGATCAGTGACTTAGTTAATTCGGAACCGCATGAGAGCACATGGAATTTCTTCATCGGTATGATAATCATCGACTAGCGTCAACTTAACGAAGTATCTGTATTTAGCGTAGAGACTAAATTATTTCCTGCAGGAAAACAGAATCTTATTCCTGGATGTTACCCTGATGATATGGACACAACCTCTCTGGCATTTGTGCTTCACCCGACGAACACTCCCGCAGCGGAGACAGTCATGTCAAAGATGCTGGATCTTACGACTGACGATGGAATCTTCATGGTGCTTCCTTGCCCCATCTTGACATAATCAATCTTACCTTTCTAACGTTCTGTGATAGACATACTTCGACCCTTCTAGGCCTCGCACTGACCCAATAGTCTGTGTTAATATTCTCCGGTTTTTCTACCGCTACGGCCAGGGTGAGAACCAGGCATTGCAAGCAACGAAGGACTGGATATATAAGACCCTCTTTCATCGTGCTCATATTGATGGAACAAGATACTATTCCTCACCGGATGTTTTCCTGTTCTACCTGTCCCAGTTATTACGGGAAAATCCCCACACGGATATTTCTCGGGACATGAGGGCCTTATTGACTAATCGTCTTAAAGAACGTTCTAATACTGAAGGGAACGCCATCGAACTATCTATGCGGATTATCGCATGCAGGACACTTGGAATCGAAGACTACTCGCAAGCGGACAAGAGAAGGCTCTTAGATCAGCAGGAAATTGACGGGGGATGGCCTTTAGGTTGGTTATGCCGTACGGGAAAGGAGCGGATTTGTATTGGAAATCGAGGAGTCGCGACTGCTCTTGCCGTGAATGCTCTCTCTGATAGCAGAAATGCTCCAGGGAAGGGGATTAGGCCAACGGATACTGTGAGAGGTTTTTCGTATTGTTTTGTTCTTTAGACGTGGGGCCCTACTACCTACGCTACGTGGAATAAATAGCCGAGAGAATCGATTATTCCACGCCCTTCTACCCTGAAACTGAAGTATAGAATGCAATGAAATAAGCTTTCTTCAAGAAAAGTGATATAATTTTCTTGGTCTCGACACATCACAATGATAGTTGGCTGTAGCAGTCACCTGGACAAGTTAAGTCAAGTTTGCCTCCGATGAACGCGTCATGCTGAAAAGTGGGTAGGAGTATGATTGGGCCGTATGCTGATCTGCTAAGTCCTCGATCACCATCCAAGCTTGTTCTTCAGGACTATCACATAAGCGTTTGGTGAAGTTGGGTAATAGGGTAATAGAGCACCGGTAAAGGAGTATATGGACAGCACGGGATGCTTTCGATTTGCGAGATCTACCAAATTATTAGTGTCAATAGAATCTCATCATCCATTCCTGTGAAATTATTCCATTTATTTCTTCAGGCACATTCAATTGTTTGAGCGTTCTAGATGTATCAGCTTAGAAAACTCACCGACCCAGGTGAATATTTCTCCCTCATCTTCTGCTATGACTACCTTCCTACCCTCCCATCAACTCTCAAACCAAGTACCTGGAACTTCAGCAATCCATGTGAGCAGTGGGATGAAACTCCACTTTACCATCGAAACTCCTTTTCCCTATATCCAGAGGCAGCCAACCTGCCGTTTCATTCGGGTTTAACCACTGTCCAAGCAACTCGCTTCCATAATACGGTCATTGAATACACCGAAGGACTTTGTAGGACTTTTGCAATGGATAAGAGTCTCCAGGGCATCCCACTCCTGAACGGGATGACATTGGCGGATATTGCGACTCGTCAACTGAAGAAACCACCAATGGAAAGGTTCACTGTGCCAGCAATGAATCTGTTCCCCTATGCAGATAAGGACAGGTTACGGCTGATTGTAGGTTCAACAGTTCTTATTGTCCTTCTTGAAAGTGAGCGCCTTCGATTCAGGAGGTTAAAGATAATGCATAGAAAGGTAAAAAATGAACTAATATCAATGGTCTAATAGATGCCCAACAAGAGATAAAAACGGATATGGTGAGATAGCCCGCCATGCTGGGTAACTCGGATTCGTTAATATATACTGATCTACCCTTTGATAGATACAATATGCTTTGAGAGACTTCAGTAATCGTCTGGTCAATGGACCCTTGTTAGAGGCGTCCAAATTAATCCCATTTCAGAGCTGTGTCGACCAAATTATGCAAGAATTCCGTTCAGCCGACGCCACCGCAGATACTGGCGGACACGATGTCATCAATACAATGTGCGAGTGGATCATGCATGAACAGCCCAAAGAACAGTTTCACTCAGTCTCGGAATACATGAAGTATAGATGGAATGATTCGGCATTCAAGTATAGACTCTTCTTTGTCCTAAACATCTGTGATAATCGCAATGTTGACACCGCTAGATGGACATGCTCCTGCGTCAAGTTTTCAATAGCATCCAATGTAGATCTGAGTGCAGCTAAATTAGCCACTTTTATGCACCTGGCTGGTGACCATCTTCTCTAGTAAATGATCTGGCGTCGTTTGAGAAAGAGCTACAAGACTTTGAGTCTGGGAAGGCTGCCTCGGTAATCAACGTGGTCGACGTGCTCCAGCGTGAGCATGGGATTGATGCATTCGAAGCAAAAATAAATGCATATTCCATGCAACTCCAGACAGAGAATCAGATCGAAGAGGAGCTGGAGAGACTCAAAGCGCAAGATCTCTTGACCTTGGAAGAATTGCGATTTATTAATGCAGTCATTGTGATGCTTGCCGGGCATGTATTCTATTCCATGACTACCTCGAGATACGTCGGGGAAGCGTCTCGAATCAGCAATTGCGACTAGATAAAGGCTGTAGGTAGACATGCTTCGATGATGTCGAGTCGTGCATCTCAAATTCTTTGCATAACGATTTGACTATTGCAGAATGACTAATTTATCTCTAACTATATTCCGTCTCCGTTGTGAACAAAAGACTTGTGGTACTGAGCTAGTCCATTAAGAATTCTTTTCAGCGATAAATTTAAAACTTGACACTAGCTCGCCAGCGATACCATGTGGAGCATCGAGGTTTGGCCTCTGGAGAGTTCTGCGTACAGCATACGTATTTCTAAGAATAGCTCAGGTTATGAGATATTTCCATCCCTTACCTGCAGCTTGTTAACCACTGTTACGTCGGTATGCCAACTTTGGGTCTATTTAGCAACTGTTATCGCCGCAATTATGGCTAGTATCACACTGATCCAGCCAGTCACCCCCATGATGTGGTGTTCTCTTGGAGATCTTCCAAATATTATTGATGGGCAAATGATGAAACAGTTGAAGCATGATTGGGGGCCGAAGGTCGGCGTGATGTTGATGGCTGTGGGGGCAGAATTATTTACCTGGCAAGAGACCAATAAAAGAGCATCAGTAAAAGTATTTCTAGTAAATTAGGATGACAACGTAGCTTATTGCTTTCATATCAGTCATACTTGTCGCTAAAATGAAAGAGCAACCAAAACATAGGACAGAGACCATTTGTCTTGGAAAATGTTATTTGCTTTGAAATAATTGTTCAGCTGCAGGGGGCGTAATATTAGCTGGACGCCTTAAATATCTTATCTCGTGATGCTTATTGTGGCTTCTTCCCATCTGCCTATACTATGCATACCTCGTGATTGACGAAATAATCCTATCTCTGCAGCAAGTGTAGCTGCTCAGGATGGTGCTTATACTTTCTCAAGTTCATGTCTTATCTCGAAGCTGAAGCTCCTAATAATGCTTGAATTGCTAGCAAGCTCAGACTATTTATCTCCGTGGGTGGAACTCTCGCTTAGGCAGGCGTGGGAGAAATCCACCAGGAGCTCCCTAGGCGTAGGAGTCTCCGAGATCTTATGTGATCTTTGAAGGATTTGTCCTTCCTCAGGAAACAAATCCATGGCCCCCAAGTTATATTTGTCTAAATATTGCAGTCTCAGTGAGACAGAGGATGCAACTGACAAACACGCTACAGACGTGGTCAGAATATTTTGATCTTTCAGCTATGATAATGTAATCAATTGTATTGTATTCTGAGATATTTTTGAATCTCCTTGCTATCCAGATAGGCGTGTATGGCCTTGACAGTGCTATATCTTTGGAGCTGAATTGGCAGCTAGGGGATTGGAATCTTGAATTCTTCTTTATCAGCTACCTAAGCTATTTGACATAGGCCACTGTGAGGTGGGCTATTCCCAATCTGGAAGGGGCAGGTGAATGCCAACAGGTGAGGTCTACTGGGAGCTCCTACCTACAGGCAGGCTCTAAAATCATATAAGAAGGGACTTTCCGGCATATCTTCTATTTCTTCTGTGTGGCATATAACGACGATTGTGAATCAAAAGCACTCTTCATATAGGGTGTCTATTTCATCTTTTTACCCGTATAGGCTCTCTCTAATCACCAGAAATGCCAATGCGCGTTGCGATAGTTGGCAGCGGCGTGTCAGGATTGGCAGCACTGTGGACCTTACAGCAGCAGCAGGATGGAGATGGAATCGACGTCCATCTTTATGAAGCAGACAGCCATGTTGGAGGCCATACACTGACGGTGCCGTGGCGTAACCTTTCGAAATCAGGAGGCCTCACCATGGTGGATATTGCGTTCACCTTGTTTAATGAGTTGACTTATCGTATGTTCACCTCTACTACACTTTTCTTCTCCTGTCATTGCCGACTACACCATACGTAACCAATAACCCAGTGAGGAAAAGATACTAATCTATCAAATGTATCTAGCAAACTTTACATGTTTCCTCTCCCATCTAGGCATCTCTGCCCTGCCCATGCGGATCACATTCGGTCTAAGCAGAGATAACGGCCATTTCGAATGGTCATCCACCTCGCTTTCCACATTCTTCGCACAGCGCCGAAACCTGCTCTCCCCAAGTGTATGGCGCATGCTCTTCGACATATGGAGATTCAGTCTCTTCGCTATAGATGTTCTCCGTGATGGCTCTCATCTCCATAAGAGCCAAACTCAAGAAGAAGAATCCGTGGGAGCGTATCTGGAGCGAAATAAGTACTCATCTGCCTTCCGAGATAATTATCTCGTTCCTCTCGCATCATCTATATGGGTGAATGATCCCCAGCAGACGCTCAATTCGATCCCTATTTTGATGCTGGTTGCGTACTTTCGGAATCATTTACTTTTGAGCTCTTCGTTTAGTGATCCCGGGGTACAGTGGCGTGTCATCAAGGGTGGAGCGAAGCAGTATGTGGATTGCATCCTGGAGACCCTGCCAGATGCAAATTTGCATGTAGCAATGCCTATTGTCAAGATCATGTCAGATAATAGAGATGGAGGAAAGAAATCATCTCTACTTCTATACACAGCAGAGGGATCCATTGAGCGTTTCGATAAGGTTATCATCGCTACTGCTGGTGACGAGGCGTTGCGCATTCTGGGAGATGGGGCTACTGATGAGGAAAGGAGGATTCTGAAATACTTCAAGACGAGTCCGAGCAGTCGGGTGTTCTTGCATTCTGATACATCGGTCCGTATACCCCCTTATTAGGATATTTGGAGATCAAACAGACTTCCCCAGTCTAGCTCTGGAGATGATGCGATTCATCATATCCTCCTCTGCTATTTCTTCTCCCACACACTCTTGAGTTCTCGGGCACAATGGGATTACTAACAATGGAACTATTTCTCAAAAGTTTATGCCCCGAAATCGAAATGCTTGGGCCGCGTGGAACTACCACGACTCCAGCACATCTGGACCCTCCGGACCTCAGGTATCTCTAACTGCCAACCTCAATGATCTACCAGGGCAGGATATCTCTATAACGGGCCCCATCCTAACGACTCTCAACCCGCGCCGCCTCCCTGACCCTTCGCTGACCCAAGGTGTCTTCCATTTCCGACATCCAATCTATGACAGCTCCACTGTGAATGCGCAGAATGATCTACATCAGATTCAGGGACGCAGGGGTATCTGGTTTGCTGGGGCGTGGATGAGAGAGGGATTTCATGAGCAGGGATTTACGGCTGGTGTAAAGGCCGCGATGGCGATCTGTCCGAGGGTAAAACTGCCGTTTCCAATTGTTGATTGTCTGTCTCCTGCGGAGGAGAGGGTTAAATTAAGCGCGGACTCTCATAATCTTTCCTGGAAAGTGCAAGTTCTGAGACTGAGTGCCCAGACAATACAGGGTTGTATCATTCTTATTCTCTTTTTCAGACGGCTGATCATATTTCCGTTTCTATATTTTGAGAGTATGGGAATTTCAAAGGGCAAGGAAACGATCATTTAGCTTAAAACCAGTTTGCCTGTTATTGATCTATCATTCTGAATGAATTCTGCCCGGAATAAATTATTCGATATTACGATCTCTCCATTATGTCTACGAGATGTGCCTTTCAAGTTGGGATTAACAATCTTTGTTTCTATGGGACACGACACTGATTGTACAAGCCTGAAAAGCTATTAAGGATAAGAGAATATGAACCCAAGAGCCGGAAAAAAAGAAAAAAGACATGTCCATCTGATGTAGCCTAGACTCTTGTCTAAGTTGTCCTGCACCAAATGTGCATGCGTCCATTCGATCACAAAATTCATGATTCGTTGTAGTTCAAGGTAACCACACAATCACCAAGTCGTTGTGCCCTTGTTATTCGAATGGCGGTATTCCAGGATAGTATGAATAGGAGCTAAAGTGCAAATTATACTGAGACAGGTATTAGCTTTCTAAGGTTACAAGCGATAAATCATTGTTGCTACTTACCACTCTGCAACCGCGCAGCTGACTGCAAGAGCCCACAGCGCCGATGGTGGTGGATCTAACGCCTTGTTTTCATCCTTGCCCTTGTTATTGCGCACAGAGAAGAAGACCGTCCAGATCCAAGCTAGAAGAAGTAGGAGATCTGTAAGCACTGGCACGGTATATGCTGGTATCTTCTTAAAGAGCCAGCCTGAAGACCAGGGTGCCACGTCTCTGAAGGAACGGTGCATGTAGATGAGATTCGTGGACATTACAATAAGTGTCGCCAAAGAGGTTGTGACGCCGAGAGTGAGGGAGAGTGTAAGGTCCATCCACCAGCCGCTGTTTAGATGCGTTAGTATTCCTTTTTCTTCTGCACTACTCCTCCTTTGGTTCATCCAACGAAGGGGGAGCATACCGATGAACAGAACAATAGCTGATGAGGATAAGAAATACCATACTCAAAATTAGCCCAGGACCGCGAAGCAGAAGCTTCGTTCTCCGGATTTGCTCCTGGGTGGCCATTGTTCGATCGGGCAGATACCTGTTGTATCTTGCTTAGAACGTAGCTGTTCGAATAATAATGGAAAGGCTAGACGTATATGTGCAAGTCCTAGTTCAAATTTCGCGATCAAATGAGAGTAAAACTGAAGTTCATATCTAGTGAAATGGAAATGGCGTTGTTATTCACTACATGTTGTGATGGGGAAGTGCAGCCAATGTGGAGGAGGGAAACTGGGGAAGCTGCGAAGCAGCCAGACAGATTATTGTGTTGTTACATGTCCGTAGTTGATAAACTCATGTATTATGTTAGATACTTTGATTTGAAACGTTATTTATTTGTATTGTGTCGATTACTACAGAGAAAATATTTCATGTCCCTTTCGACTAAGATGCGTCAGGACGTTGGCAATAACCCCAATAACACTGTATATGGAAACTTATTTGGTCGCTGGTGCAGAGATGGTGTGTTAAGATTGCCTTTACAGTAGAGAATTTAAGATTCATAGGTAGTGATCTAGAAATGTTTTGAGCTAACCTTTTCCCGTATCAACTGCTGGATTGACTCATTCGGTTCATAATTTTGCTGTTTCTCCCCCACAGCCATCCTGTATAGCCTTGTCTGAGTTTGATATCCTCCTAAATTCTTCATCTTATTCGACTCTATATATCCTGTGGAGCCCATTTTGCACTAGCGTAAACCGTTTAGACATTATTCGGATCATGAAAAAGAGAGAACATAAACGAAATCGAAACATATTGGATATACTCCCGCATTCTGACCAAGGAGGCATCAGACCTGAACGTCCTAATTATTTGAGTGTAAGTTGAATCGAGACCTCGCCCCACTTTGGGTTGATTTAGCAGACTTTATGAGCCTTGATCTTAGTGTTCCTTCTCAACATAAGTCATAATACCCCATGAGGTGTGAGACTTTTAGGTCACACATAAACGACAGCCTAGTGAACCATAGCATTTTCTGTTGATCAAATATGAGAATTCTCCGTAATAGAATAAGCGCTAGTGACAGTAGTTGCTGAACGAATACGTATCCTGATTTCTGGATAGTTATCCGATGTATTTATGGCCTTACTTCTCAGGCATATATAGCGATGCCCAAGCTCCTTGGCGTTATCGGAGCTAACTGGAACCTACGCAACACGACATCAAGCTCCATACCTCTTTCACCGTCTGACGCAGACGGCAGTCCAGCATTGCTAGGTGAGCGGGTATGCGATAGTCTCCCAACACCAGCGCAAAATGGCGCTCGACGTATCTAACGGCTATGTTGCCTCGAGCAACTTGACCGAGGCCTCACTCCCCATCTTCGAGGTCCAACGTGTACAGCTTCAGTTCTCAGTAGCTGCGGACTTCGTCGCAGCTCAGGTTGCGAATAATGTTCTCATACTGGCATTGTCAACCGGGCGGATACTACGAATTGACCTTGAGACTCCAGAAGATGTCGATGGTATGCGCGTGCAAGGTTCCATACGGACTCCGTTCCACAAGTACTAATTGAAATCAATCTAACAGACATCGACCTCCCAAAGAAGAGCTCAGAGATAGGACTAATCCGTCGCATGTTCCTTGACCCATCCGCATCACATCTTATCATCACTACGACACTCGGGGAGAACTATTACCTGCATACTCAATCCAGAAACCCGAAACCGCTGTCACGATTGAAAGGCGTCTCAATTGAAAGTGTCGCATGGAACCCCTCATTGCCCACAGCATCTACAAGGGAGATATTGATTGGTGCGACGGACGGGAATGTGTACGAGGTGTACATTGAGCCGTCTACGGAGTTCTATAGGAGGGAGGAGAAGTACGTCAATAATGTATACAGGGTGCCCGACGCAACCGTGACTGGCATATGGGTGGACTCTGTACCTGGAAAGACTAATCAGAGACGTGTGCTGCTGTCCACTCAAGGGAAATTGCTGCATTTCCTGGGGCGTATAGGCAGGCATGGAAGGGAGGGTGGCGGCCCAATATTTCCCGAGTTCTTCCAGCGAGAGACTCCTCAAGTCTACGAGATATCGAAGCCATCCAATTCTGCTCCCTCTGCTCTATGCATTTCTCCAAGCCCATCTGATGGTTATTACGTGGAAGGGCAGTCGATGGATAGGCAGTTCGCTTGGCTTTCTGCTGAAGGAGTGCTCTATGGGCAGCTTCGGAATCCATCGACTGGCACCAGTCGGCCGTTCAACGACGCAAAAATGCTACCACGTTCGTTCTTCCCTGCGACTCAGTCTGCTAGAGGGGGACGGAAACTGATACAAGACCCGATAACATCCTTGACACTTTCGCAGTGGCACGTTCTCACACTCGTGGAGGGTCAAGTGGTGGCTGTAAATCGTCTCAGCGGGGAAACTGCGTATGATCAGGTTGTTCTCGAGCCTGGTGAAAGTGCTCTAGGTCTCCTGTCAGACCAGACCAAGAACACGTTTTGGCTGTTCACCCCTCAGGAGATTTTTGAGATTGTCGCGAATGACGAAGATCGCGACGTCTGGAAGTCTTTTCTGAAAGAACAGAAGTTCGACGAGGCCTTGCGCTATGCTCGCGGCTCAGCCCAGAAAGATGCCGTTGCCACAGCTTCGGGTGATTACTTGACCAGCAAAGGCCGCTACCTAGAAGCCGCTGCAGTATGGGGCAAGAGCAGCAAACCATTCGAGGAGGTTTGCTTGACCTTTATTGATCGTGGGGAGCATGATGCCCTACGAAAATACCTCCTTACACAACTATCTTCATACAAAAAGTCCTCAGTAATGCAGAGAGTCATGCTCACGAGCTGGCTCGTGGAAGTATTCATGACGAAACTGAACTCCCTCGATGATGCCATCGCAACCAAGGCAGAGCTAGCTGAAGGCACAAGTCCTACGGAGGCAAAGAGTCAGCTTGACAGTGTTCGGACCGAGTTCCAGGAATTTGTGACTAAATACAAATCGGACATTGATCAGAAAACAGTATATGACATTATAAGCAGTCATGGCAGAGAAGAGGAGTTGTTATTTTTCGCCACAACCACTAATGACTACCATTATGTGTTATCATATTGGATCCAACGAGAAAAGTGGTCCGAAGCCCTGAATGTTTTGCAAAAGCAAAGCAATCCGGAAGTTTTTTATAAATACAGCAGCGTGTTGATGATACATGCCGCTACGGGATTGGTCGATATCTTGATGAGGCAGACAAACCTGGATCCGGAGAAGCTTATCCCTGCTTTGCTCAGCTACAACAAGGCTGCGAATGTGTCTCTCAGCCAGAACCAAGCCGTCCGCTACCTCAATTTCATCATCGCAAACCACCCTAATCCTTCCGCAGCCGTGCATAATACCCTCATCTCTATTCATGCGTCTAGCCCTTCTTCGTCAGAAGCTGCGCTGCTCACGTATCTCGAATCTCAGCCATCGTCTCCCCCACCATACGATGCAGACTTTGCCTTACGTCTATGCATACAACATCAGAGGGTGCAATCATGTATTCATATCTATAGCACGATGGGCCAATATGTGCAAGCTGTCGAACTTGCTCTGAAGCATAACGATATCGAGCTAGCTGCCATTGTTGCAGACCGCCCTGAGGGGGATGACAAGCTTCGTAAGAAGCTATGGCTTCTAGTGGCCGAAAAGAAAATCCGACAGCCTAGAACTGGCATCAAGGACGCCATTGAATTCTTGCGCCGCTGCGAACTTCTTCGCATCGAAGATCTTATTCCCTTTTTCCCGGACTTTGTGGTCATTGACGACTTCAAAGATGAAATCTGCTCTGCGCTTGAAGACTATTCACGACACATTGATTCCCTGCGCCAGGAGATGGATAACTCTGCACAGACTGCACAGCAGATACGCGCGGAAATTGCAGACCTAGACAGCCGTTATGCTATAGTTGAGCCAGGAGAGAAGTGCTGGATCTGCTGTTTGCCTGTCCTCAGCCGACAGTTCTTTGTCTTTCCCTGTCAGCATGCCTTTCATAGCGACTGTCTGGGTAGAGAAGTTCTCGAAGGCGCAGGTGGGAAGAAGAAATATATACGAGATCTGCAGGCTCAACTCCACAAGGGCGATATTACAACTTCCAAGAAGGAGAAGATAGTGAAGGAGCTGGACGGTTTAGTTGCTGAGGCATGGTGAGTCATCCCAGAAATAATCTTCTTTTTCCAATGCTGCTCTGCCTTGTTGCTAACACGTTCTGGCTATAGCATATTGTGTGGTGATCACGCAATTAAGCAAATCGATAAGCCATTCATCAGCGAGTCTGACAGAACAGACGAATGGACCTTGTGATATATGACATCCATTTATTGCAGTTTTGAAATTACGAGTTATAGACGTACGATTTGTCTTTCTGAGTTCTGTATATGTGGTGCTGGCTGTCCATGCATGATACCCAAGTAGAAGTCTGGAGATTATAAAGCATAACTAGGTAGTTAGCAACCGTTTCTAATGAGTGAACTTACATTCCAGTGCTGTAGCAGTGTTATAGCAGTGTTAAACAGAACTCCCTAACAAAGCTGAAATGTCGTGAGGACCCGTCTCGTGGGGTAAGTCTTTCACCTTAGGGCAGGAACGTGTGGCCAGATCACTGTCAGCCAGACATCACTCTTCACGTCGTTGCGAACATGAAGGGAATCCCACACCAACACGATCTCGATGGGTAATCCTACTCAAATTCATGCTTCCTACGAAGCAATCCCACCCGCTTGTATGAGCCCAGATCCTTCAATGAATTGACGCCGTTTCACATCTCTCTGTCAAACCAGTCCATACTTTGCCCTTTGCATCGAAAGCACTTGCAGCTGGCATTGCGACTAGAGATTTTCTTCCTGTCATCTTTCCTGTTACCACCTTCTCAGTATTCCACGTGAGGCCATCGCCATGCCTGTTACGTCCAGGCTCCCGACGATGCCTGAGAGTATAATTAGCAACAAGGACTTTCAGGGTGAGTCTTTAGCTTTTCAAGACCCCTGGAACTTTACGTGATGGCAATCTCCCGCTAGTCCTGGTGATTTTGTGGTCTGCTATGACTTGTCTAGACAAGATGACCCTTTCTGTTCTCACGCTGTGCAGACATTATTCACAGAGCATTAAGTGTAGCTGACTTGACTGTATAGCCCAGATTCCTCGATTCAAACCCGGCAAATTCAGACGTACAATTTCACCTGGTGCAAACCGTTTGACACGTGCTCAGTCTCGATACGATCAATCCAAGTCTCTGCTTCTCACCAAGCTGCCTCTAGAAGTCAGGCTGATGATCTGGGAGCATGTCTTCGGAAGGGGAGTGGTGACGATTGCGCGCAAGAAGAAACGTATCGGTCATCAAGTACGAGTGCGTCCGCTCTATATCTGGGAGATCAAGAAGCGCGAGCCATATTCCAGGGGCAGCAAGCTTGCGGATTGGAGCTTAACTTCTCTGCTGAGGACTTGTCGCCAAGTGTGAGTGCTTCCCCGCAATATAGTAGAGCTCCCAAGTTGACTGGCAAATATGCCCTACAGGTACATCGAGTCAGTGAATGTCCTATACAGCACTATTACATTCCACTTTGAGCATCCCTGGGCCTTAATGTTCCTCTATGAGACCATACTGCCAAAACGATGGGAGCGCATTCGCAAACTGGAGCTGGTCTTCAACTTTATCCACTGCTTCCACGAGACTACACAGAGCTGGATGCACGGGGACCAGGCTCCTGATGATAAGGAAACATTCGACACCATGTGCACGGAGATCATGCAGATAAGGAGCCTTCAGAGATTTGTACTCGTCATGGAGATCGCCTGGTGCAGTGATGATGCGCTTACCTCCCTTCAAATGACGAAGAATCTGGCCAAATCCAAGGGTCTCGCGACCATACTCAAACCTCTACAGGGACTTCGTCTCAGCAATGGACTTCCCTGGACACTTGTTATTCCCATCTGGTATGTGGATAATGGAAAAGTGGAGACCAATATACTCGAGAAAGGCTTAACGGACGCTGGCTTTTTCTGTTGCGTTAAAGCTCCGCAGGATATCATGCCCTTGCGTGGACCGGTGGAATGGTAGGGAGTTCAGCGCTAAGACCTGAGGTCTATTTCATATCTTCTACGCGGGTGAGGATAACTCCACGTACTGCTCAATCAACTGTCAAAGATGGCTACTCTAACAGCGGGGAAATGCCATCAGAAGGCTTTAAGATTCAAAGAGCATCTACCCTGGTGATGACGGGCTCTATAATACGCTTTCTGATTCCAACTTTGTCTTTTCTTCTTTTTGTCTTTTCCCCTCGTTTTTTTCTCTTGCGTCATTTCCCTTCTTTGTCTTTTTTTTTCCCCCTTTAAGTCTTCACCGGCCTATCTTCTCCCGGTTTTATCACAACATTTGATGCAGATGCATGAGTAATACCCGAGTTTATAATGAGTGTTAAGACGGTCTCGTTCGGTATGTCTTCTTTTCTTATACACGATGTAATCCACGACGGGAGAGCATCATGTTTAAATTAGTAGCTACTTTATCAATTACTTAGCATCTTATGGATCGTGTTTTCAAAATCTGTTCTTATTCATTCGGTCTTTTTCTCCATTCAACATGTACAATAATTCAACACGCCAAGATTCTAGATTCTATTCGATGGAAACTGCAAGAAAAAAAGACCCCCAAGCGGTGTTCTTCCTAGGGAAAAAAAAGAAAAAGAAAAAGACCCAAGACATAAAATGAAAAACATTAACGCTATCATTAACCATATCCCTCATAATGAACAAAAGAAAAGAAAACCTATATACAAGATAAAAATACAACACATCTACAAAAGCTCAGAGTAGGAGATCAGCGTAAACCTCACAACAGTCGCAATAGCTCCAAATCCTTCGCAATCGCAGGACTATACGGTGCACAGTCCTCGATGAATCGGAACATATCATCGTACCATCGTTCCCAGTCATGAGGGAGAGTTTCGCGTAGGCGCGGATTAGGCGAGCGTGATATGCAGTAGAACAGGAGGATTTGGCCGAAGAATCTGTTCGTAGTTGCTTGTTAGCTTACTATTATTTAGGACCTAATAACGTGATTTATGAAGGGTTGGGGTGGGGCACGTACTGCGAGCAGAAAGCGAACTTGATAGGAATGCAAGCCTTCATTTGTCGGAATATGCCCTGGACGACGGGCCAGTCCATCGCGTTCTGGAGGCCACTTTTCACTTGTTCGAGATCGTCTTTTGTTAGGGAGTTAGGAATGCGAAGTGCTTTGTATAGGTATGGTCGCCCGATGTGAAATTTAGCGATTACGTAGCGGCCGCGGAGCATTGATTCAGCGACGGCTGTTGCGGGAGAGACGGGTTGGCGAGGATCTATGGATAGGGTTGGTACAGGTGTGGATGGCGAGGCGGCTGTTTCGAGCGGAGTGCTGAGTTGGTGGTCGGAGAACTGGAGAGCTGGTGGGAGGTTGAGACGCCATTGTTCGACTTGATGGTGGAGTTCGGCGTTGATGGCTGGGTGAGGGAAGGTTCCTGATTCGGCTATAGTACGAGTTTATACATGTTAGAGTCAAGTTCTGTGAGGTACTGGTGGGCATTACGATGCCAGTCTATATCACCGAGATGACTTACAGAAGAAGTAGAGAGTATGCCGGATCCGAGTCAATATGATACGATGTGCGACCTGCGCGAGGAAGTGATATTGGAAGAAGGAATCATCCTGTTGTTCCGATGCAGCCAGCCTTGGGACGTAGCCAGCCATGGTGAAATTGATAAATTTGGGGATTGGCACATAATCCTCGAGACGTGAAAGACCGCTTGGAGCTAGATGAAGTTCCTGTACCAGGATGGTTTCGTACATTAATGTATTCCAGAACACTCTGGATTTCATGTCCCCTTCCCACTCATCGAAGTTGATATCATGACTGATGAATATTGTCACTAAATGCTGACTTATACGAAAGAAGAGATGCTCACTTATTCAGCATAGAAAGGCAGCAGGTTGCCGCTCGGTTGATCATGGCCCATGAATCCATTGGACGAATGATCTGCGTATAGTACAGTCTGCGATGAACAAAGTCAATTAAATAGCAGGAGAATAAGATAGCAAAGGGACTTACGCAGATAAAAGGTAGAACTGGCAACTCTGGATATCATTTTCGCACATCAAAAATCCAATCCGTCTACGAGCCTCATTGAAGAAACGCAGACCAGATGGTTGTTCAAGGGTAGCACCTATCCACTCCGGGGGCTGGAACTGAGTGCTCTGAGTACCGGGCAGGGGATAATTCCCTTGTTGATAGGCTTGCACAGCAAGGCATCCCAGCGCCATCACTGTCAGAACAATGCACGTTTCCATGGTGTAGCCAAATCCGTCCTCCATGACCCTTCCGATGGTGAAGGAAAAGAAGAAGTACTTGTCCATGATGGGACTGGTCGGATTGAACGTGGCGAAATAAGCATCCGAGAGGCCTTTGATGATGGCGAACGGTAGCGTCTCCAGCCAACGGTGCCCAGCATGTGTAGGAAATGGATTAATGTACATTGGGAGAGGCGGCCGGTTCATCTCCACGCTAATGACATAGTTCTTCCCCAGTCTCTCATGAGCTGCAAGCAGCCGTTCGGGGAGGATGGTTCGGGCTCCAGGCCAAAGAACCACACCATGCTGACTAAATGAGATTGGAATACGTCCACTGGGATCCGTTGCATCTTGAGGCTCCCTAGGCTCGAATTCTGGGGGCCCTATTACCGATGGAGTTGTGGTCTGTGAATACTGAGTTGAAGGAGCTCTAACATGCGACGTGACCGGTCGTGGCCCGGACTCTCTCAGTGCTTCCACTGCCTGCAGTACATGTCCTGTTGTAGGCTGGAAGGTATCATAGATAGCTGAAGGGAGGTTCTCCAGTTTAGTCTCAAGTCTATGTAAAGTACTCATAATCAAGCTCAAGGAGTGATCTTTCCTGCATTCAGCGTCAGCGCTGCATCAGATAAAGTCGAATCAACAGCAACCCACTTGGATAACTTGCGCTCATTATAGACGCATTCCAATCCAAGCGACTTGCACAGGCCGCATTTTGGCCTCGATTCGTCGCATCTCGTCTTCTTCAGACGGCAGTTCTCACATGCCTATATTCGAGAAGTCACCATCTAGTCAACCTTGGTAAAAAGCGTGACATAATTTCACGTATGATATCAACAAGAGGGACAAATGAATATTTACCACTGTCGCGATGAAATTCCGAGACTTCTTGACATGGTGCCCCTGCGGCTCCTGATCATCGGTCGTCGGAGAGAATAGTTCATTGATTGGAGGCAAGCCGTTGTTACTGCTATTATCGGTGGGTTCGGGGACACTCGAAGCCCGTGAGTGATTCAGGCCATGACGAGTCGCAGTAGAAGATTCGTCATACGGACGCTTGCTCATGGTGCATGTTCACCAATACCCGTTTTTGATCAACGGACCCGCGATGAGCTTGGTGAGCGGAGAGGACGTCGTGGTTTCTGCCGGACCAACTACGCTGCCATTGTCCGAGCTCCCTCTTCGATCTGGTAGAACGGACTTTGCTTAGAAGAAGTAACTTTATGCGCTTCTGGGATATTATGTCGCTGTATACGGCGCGACGCGGATGACTCTTTTTAAGGGACCTGTTCTCTCTCCCTTTTTCGCCTTTTGGTGTTCCATCGGAGTGTTGCGGGGCGAGGGCCCGAAATTACAGCCAACCAGGAGATATTGCCGTCTTGGCTGGCAGAGATTGGATTCCGCGACATTGTGATATGCGGACTGTGAACTGGAATGGGCTTTGTCGTAAAATCCTCCACGACAGGCAAATATGTTGCAGAGTGTCTGAACAACTTCAGGATTCTGGGGGGCTCCTTGGGATAGCGGGCGACCACCTCACCTCCATATTTGCACCGCACCCATACTAACAAGATTACTAGGGAAACGAGTACATGTACCCGTGGACGTGCCTAGTTTGGCTTAGCACCAACACCACAGTTACCTACCATATCCATTTGCGCCGCCAGCCAATTTATTTCTCTTCCCAATTTCTCAATCTCTCCAGTGTTATGGCTCGCAAACCATCCATCCCTGAGATACTTCCTTGATGTCTAAGAGTCGCCAGGAGAGTCTTCGACAAAAGCAGAAAGATTTTAGTGGAATCGCAACGCTTTCGCGTATCTCCATGGCTTCTTCAACCGTTTCTAATTTCCTGGAAGATAAAGTCTTATCAACTAGAAGTTGACTACATAAAGACATATAGAGACGGACTTTATGAAGCCAAACTTTCAGAGAAGATTAACGACGATGAATACAAGACGGAACTCAACGCAATCTTAGATGATTTCTGCTCAGCACAAGAGGACCTTCAATTGGTAGAAAGGGAAAGATTTATTCTCGAAGAGTGACCTTGAAGACAAAATCCACATCCATAGACGCCATAGAATGATATTGTCTCCGACTACTCGTTCTTAACAAGGGCCTACACAAATGTTATTGTCCCTCGCATCATGGGTTCAATTGCGAAACAGAGAAAGACAAATTTTATAAGCGCGCCTTCAGAAAGGATGTTCTTGAATACTATTCAGCTGTCCGAATGAGCAGCAAGAAAGCGACTACAGCATATTGCCACCTCACTGGGTGGACGGATAGTGTTCTAATAAAGTCGCCCATCTAGTCCCTAAATCTTTAACCGGAGACGAGATCTCCTATCCTTTTGGTACTGGAGAGCTTGTTCGTTCCGATCCACGCAATGGTATACTCTCAGCTTGTTCCCTGATACAGACTTTATTTTCTTAGCAAAGATGCTAAGTGATATCTAGGCATAAGTCTGCACAAAAGCATCGAGGTTGGTCTCGACAATGGAAGTATTGCAATCATTCCCATCCAGAAGATGACTCTACGCAGGGTACAAGATGGAAGTGCGTCCTTGTTGACGACTCTCTACGAAATCAAGTCTGCTTCTATAGAGAAAAATCGCCAATAAAATGGGATGTAGTTCACTGATTAATATATTACTCTTTTACTCATGTATTTGCTAATATGAATATAGTAGAGTCTCGACGAGATGGAACTTACATTTCTAAATTCCAACCGCCCATCAAGGCGTTTCTTGTATTTCAGGTTTATCATTACCTACATGCATGCAAAGAACTTGAGAAACAGATCATTCACGGAGAAGAAGGCATATCTCACTTTTGGGCAAGTCCCGGGCGTTATCTTCGCCAGTCAACCCTCATCTCTCTTGCCAGGAATATCTCTGGTTGTGAATCGCCACCCTCACATCTTAATGACACCACGTTCAAAGATTCTGGCAATATGAGAGCCGATGACGAGGATGATATTAACAACCTATGATAGGTCCAGCTGAGAGATGCCATTATACAAAGTTCAAAGCAAAAAGAAGACGAAGATGAGGAAGCTGCAGAGTAAAGCGATGAAAGCGAGGTCCAGCTGGGAAATGACTTCTACGCCTCAACATCGTCAAGTCACAGAGGTTTTATTAACCTATATGATAAACGGGCAGCATATGGTCTTACAAAAGCTGCAGAAATCCGTAGCTATGACTAGCTTATCCTGTCTCTGGCTTAATAGCGTACCGCACCTGAGCTGCCGAGAGTCCTGTCTGCACAAGGCCGAATATCGTTCCCAGTAATCCAATACCAGTCACCCAAAAGGTGTACCTGCCTCTTCTGTATCACTAATCACATACAACACTATTGATCGAGGCATGGTCAAGAAAACATGGGGTTTTATTGACACGTACCACTATGCAATATCCCTTGTGTCACGCCACAGCATTAATAACGACCTTGGATTCTGTCGCTTGATAAAGTCCTGAATTTCTGACAACCGACTACCTAGTAATGGAAAGTCTTTGTGCTTGCTGTAAGAGTTTCGGATCGATGAAGTTCTTTGTGGAAGCTCGGCTTTGTCTTCGAACCACTTCACTTCATCAAGAAACCTCCAGCGGGCTGAATATTATCATCACTTTGGAGCTCAGCCAGACGACTCTAAAAGTCTTTAGAGTCGTCTGAGATTCAAGTCGTTATTTCCATCACATTCTCAGAAAGTAAATTTACGATAATTGACATAATGGCCACTTTCAAACCTCAACGCTACCCGATGAACCTGACTGGTTGGATCCCAAATGTATATGAAATCATTCCTGGCAAGCCGAGGTTTGGCACTTTGACAACTATGATCAAAGATCTCCAACGAGAGCTGTCGGCAGGAAATTTGAAAAGCGTTGATATAGTCAAAGAGTACTATCGTTCTATATTCTCTTACAATGGGTATCTTAATGCCATATATGAGCTAGCTCAGAGGCCCTCCAACAAGCAGAGGCATTGGATAGATTGCGCGCAGAAGGGAAGATTCTAGGTCATCTGCACGGCATCCCTATCTTGATCAAAGTAAGTGTGAAGCAAACTTGTTCGCATGTTGTGAATTAAAACAGATATATGCAGGACAGAATTGCAACCTCACCTGATCTTGGAATGGGAACTCAAGCGGGTGGGCTTGCTCTTGTGGGTTCAGTCTCTAAGACGAATGCGTCAATTGTTGATAAGGTTAGTTTTCAATATCTACTTATCATCAGGGATTCGATAGGGAGCGATGTGAGGGGGGTACAAAGATTAACTCGTGCAGATCATCGCATCCGGTGCCATTATTTTAGGAAAATCAACTATGTCTGTGAATATAGCCGTCTATTCCTAACTAAACATTTATATTAACTACTGATTCAACAAGGAATACTCTTATTCCAAGTAAGTACAAATACAAAAAGCCTATTGGACGTGTGTCTAAGCATGAGATCTTGTTTGTCTTCGGCTTTAGAGGCAAAGGAATCCGCTGTGGGTGGTCTGCTCTAGCAGGACAATGTCAAAATCCTTATGTCAAAGGCGGAGACAATCCTAGCGATGGTCTGGGGGGCCACAGCGTAAGTGTGATTCATTCTGAGGTGATAGAGAAGAAGCTACTAAAGCTCCTTCAGAGTACCGGAGGTTCGTCGTCTGGCTCAGCTGTTGCAGTGGCTGCGGGACTGGCTCCAATTGCGATTGGGACAGAGACAGAAGGGTCTCTTGTCGTCCCATCTACTCGAGCAGGGCTGTATACACTGAAACCAACTCTAGGTCTTATACCAGGCGATGGAATCATTCCAATTAATCACCGCTTTGACACAGCTGGACCTATGGCAAAATGCGTTTGCGACATCGCCTGTCTTTTATCTGCAATCGTGGATCATTCGAGGACAGATGTCCCGGAAGGGGGTTATGCATCTGCTGTAAGCGGAGCCGAAGCATGGAAAGATTTTACAATCGGGACCCTGAATCCGGATGATTGGCTTCCTCCCGGTGGCCTAATCAATCCAGTCGTTGAAGCCACAGAAGAGATTGTAGGTTTTCGTTGGAATTACACCAACATAGTTACTTTTCTAACTGCCTTTTCCAGCGCCGAGAGACCTTAGCAGCATATGCGAAAATTCGAAAATTGGCCAAAGGCTACTATGAGAATGTAGACCTACGTCCCGACAGAGACTTCGCTTTTGAGGGTGAAAACGCATTAGCTGCCTTAATGGGTAAGGTCACTTGTGTCATACGAAACCTTCTTTTACTATAGATTAATTCTGGTAGTGGCCGACTTGGAGGGTGACATGAACGATTACCTCTCTAGTCTAGGAAAGACCAATGTGAGATCGCTGAAAGAAATTGTGCAATGGAACTCTGAACATGCAGCAGAAGCGTTGCCTGCAGGTAAGTTAAAAATGGCGAGCGAATTTCATTGGCAGAATACTGATATTTGGTAGAATATCCTAGCCAGGAGATTCTTGAGAGAGCTGTGACTGAAAAATTCCCACCCGAGAGAATCCAGAAGCTGGTTAACCACATCCAGACTGTTGGTACCAGTTCTAATCAAACGATTGGGAAATACGGGCTGGATTTTATTATCGCACCAACAGATTCTCTTCTTAGCACATACTCTGCGGCTTTAGGTATCTTCATCTAAGATTTTGTTTTCTGTATATAATTGACTCTTTGATCTCATAGGGTTTCCCATTGCGACGCTTCCCCTTGCCTACCTCGAATATAACGGCCGGCCAATATCCCTTATGGCTGCAGCTCCCCGGCATCAGGAAGCCAGATTAATCAAGCTAATGAGCGCCTTTGAGGCAACTTTCCCACCCAGGAAGCCACCAACCGAGTTTTTATATCATCAGGCTCGTTTCAGAATGTCAATCGACTTCATGAATACCGAAGATAAGAGTACAAGTCACTCATTCTCTCCTGTTACACTCTCGGCGCCTAGTTGTGGGTGTGTGGAAAGCTCCTGAACTGGATTATCAAGTTGTCATTCGTTACAATGTATCTTCCAATATGGTCTCCCTATTCTCATCCTTCCATGATTTGACTATTCTTTAGTCACAATAATGAGCGATAGTTCCACACTCTTTCTCGGCCTGGCGTTCCCTGCCGCAATGTTTAAGAATGAAGAATGAATCATATCTGCCACTTATTAGTATAGACTTTTGCACGAAACAATAAATTGACATACAAGGTGGACTATCTCCAGGATTGTAATCATAATTAACGAATAACAAAAGTTCATCGGGCATTTGGTGGCTAATTCAGTGCCATTTCTGATTGCTGTTATGATGAACGTAATAAATTTCTCCGACATAGTCCCGCGAAGGTCGATCTGCTTTGGTCAGATCATCCTTCGTCACTGAATAGTGATCACACATTGCCAACGGTCGTTCATAAGCACTGTATTCGAGTGGGCGCCAGCAACTCATGATGCGGATTCTCCACTGCCCATTCGAATATTTATCCAATTCAGATTGGTTTAAATGTCTATGCAAGCGCCTTGGTCCTGCGTCTTCTGTCAAGTCTATATTGTGCTTAGCCAAATGGCATGTCTTGCTCCCATTTCAAATCCAGAGAGAAATACCTGTGTGTGGCACACTGACTGTTGTATCCGGTTTCTTGAAAGTGCCCACGTTTTCGAAACCGTTTGCCTCACGAGTAATGGTTCTCTGTGTACGATGCTTTTTTTATGGTCAGCGTACCAATTACCCTTAAATGACAGGAGTGTATATTCTACTCGGTAATTGTAGCAAAAGACGGCCTCAGCAGAAAGTTTGTCCGTGACAAAGGCAGCTATCTCATTCAGATACGCATGGATTTCGTCCGCAGTCGGATCATCCAGCTACACGCGGACTCATGGTGTAGCAAAAGAAATCCATCTTTTTCGAGAGTTAACTGATTTTCAAGGCCACAAATATCGCGAACTTCAATGTTGTCGTATCTAACGTATTCGAGATTTGTCCTACGACCCTCCTGAGAAGGTTCAAGAGGACCAGAGAAATAATATGGCTTTTCCGTCTTGTACGTTTCTCTCTGCGCGAGGTAATCAAACGAGCAGGCAGACACAGGACAATCCTATCCAAGTATAGCGATATGAGAAACCATTTTTCTTCGTTCTATTGTAGGAGTAGGTAACGGTATCTCCAGTAGACAAATTGTTTTTCCAGGAAGTCGGATGTAGGCTTCGTGTCACTTCTGCCACTACTTTTCTTTCAGGATGCTACAGATATGAGAAAATGCAAGGATGGCGAGTCTTCGTTTTCGGGGGGCTTCATCACTCCCCGAATTTCGAGCATGTCCACCAGTTGAGCCTCAACCTCTCACAGCGACAGGTAACAAGCAATCTGGCATCAATGCTAGGTTCTAGTCACTTCCATATGACTGACAAAAGCCCTCAGTTATGCATGAATCCTCGTCTAGTCAAATTTTTAGTGCGACAGAATTCTGTTCTGTTCGTGCATCATTGAGCAGGTGAACAAATAATCTGCAGGAATCTCATGCAGTCTACACCTGTCCATCCTTCTTGTAAGCAACACAAAGAAAAAGAAAGAGGAAAATAAAGGTATACAGGTTGAGTATTTTACTAATATCAAAGTCTGTTACACTTTCGACATCTACCTCTGACTTTAATTTTAACGTTCTTTATTATGTGAATCAATTTTGCTCATCTAATATCCCAGGATATCTTATTCGGTTGATTTGAAGAAATAAGTTTTCAGCAGCACCCATTACCAGAGCCTCATAATGTCCCAAGGTCAGCTGCAAGATAAAGCACTAAGATCAATATCTTTACAGTTACTTTTTTAGGGCAGTTGAAATATGCCTCCAAGAGCTTCCTGGTGCAGACAGGTTGCAACTAGACGAAATTCAGCTCAATAGTCATCTGGAAGAGGAGATGGCTAGATACCAAGATTACAAACACCTGGAAGGTCAGATATGGTCTGCATTCAACCCTTTGCAGAGTTTTGTTATGGTGATAGCAGCCGTTCTGTACTGTTCATCCAATGACCTGGGTATTATTTGGGGTTTGGCCAGTCTTGTGCTTCAAGTCAGTGTTTAGATCTTCTTTAAATTCGCCTGTCTAGACTAAGTTTGTGTGATTTTAAATACCAAGGCACTCCTCCGAGAAGTAGTCGGCACCTTCCGAGAACTGGGCGAGGAACTGAAATGGTCCAAGATATATCACAACGTTATATGTGATAATCCGCATCAATTTTCTGACCTTCCGGATATCTTTTTAAAAATGATTCGCTTCTATGTTAACTTGATGGAATTCTTGCAAAAGAATACAGCATGGTCAGTGTATCCCTCTTCATCCTCTAGGCTGTTTTAGAGAAATTAGCATTGACGTACTCAAGTGACGGACGAATCGTGGAAATCTGTCATTAAACAAGTGGCAGATATTGTCAAGGAAATTCAAGCTCAGGTCCAGAAACTAAATGCTGTCCTTCAGAGCTCATCGTCATCTTCCAGAGCTCTTTCAGAACCGGAACTCTCATAACCAAGAAATCCTCACTTTTTGGAAGACAGCAGGAATTGAAACGTATACGGGAAATTTTGGACAATCAAGGTGGCCTAAAAAGAATGCGTAGCCTTGCTCTCATGGGCACTGGGGGAATCGGAAAAACACAAACAGCTCTATCTTATGCATATGAGGAAGAGTCTAAGGCAACTCCAGTGATCCTATGGCTCAACTGTGAAACAGGTCTTGCGGTAACCCAAAGCTTCCATCAGATCGCGTCCAAGTTACAGTTAGAAGGTATGGTTGATGATGATGCCTCCGATAACAACAGGTTCATTGTGCTTCGATGGCTTCAAACGACTGGTGAGTTGTGTTTGTCCTTTATTGTTATGTGCAGATTATTCTGTCAATGGCTGGCAAGCTAAATCTCCCAATTAGACATAGATTGGCTCCTGGTTATGGACAATTTAGAGGAAACGGAAATAGTGAATAATTCTTCGCCAAATGCCATGCATGGAAGAGTTCTGGTAACTCTTCGAAACGAACGTCTCGTCATCGACCTTGTGGATACTACAATGGACCTGGATTTCTTCAACCAGAAAGACGGTGCACGTTTCCTCTTTCATCATATTGGCAGATCATCTTATACGCTAGAAGAGCAACAGGCCGCAGAAGAACTGTCGGAGAGGCTTGGTGGTCTTGCTCTAGCTCTAAAAGTTATGGGGACACAAATCAAACTACGGAAGAAGACTATTGCAGATTTTGCGAAATTCTATGAAAGATATTCCTTAAGACTGCACGGAGAGACTCCGGGGGTTGAGCACTTCTATAGGCGATCGCTGGCAACCTGCTGGCAGACCGCCTTCAAGGGATTAACAGTGGACGCCAGCCATCTTCTAGGCATCATCGCCTTTTGTAGCACCAGACGCCATTCCCGCTGCGCTGCTAATGCCAGATGACAAGTCCGAGCTTCCGGCATCACTTCAATTTTGTACGGAGGAATGGGAGTAAGTGTTCCTTCCAGCTTGTTATAGAGAAGTTATCTTGATCTACCGTAATCACAGAAAAGCTAACGAGGTTCATTTGACCTCGAGGAGGCGCAAAATGCCCTTGTGGCATCATCTCTAGTGAAAGTGGATCTGGACACGCATGATCTTTCAGTACACAGATTAATTCAAGAAGAGTTCCGGAATTTCTTGAATGAAGATCAAAGACGACTTTCCTTTCACAACGCTTCAAAACTGCTCTTCAAGGCCTTTCCAGTCCTGGTTTCGGGAATATCGATGCGACCACACTGGCCGGATTGTAAACGCTACATCCAGCATGTCCTCATACTTTATAGGAGGCGCAATGAATGGAAATTCCCTGCGAACTCTCCAAATGAGTTTGATGACTTCTTGAAACTTGCAACATCTTGTGGGTGGTATGGCACCAGATGATTGAGTCCATTCCCCCGAAGCACTACTAATATCTTAAACCCTAGGTTCTTGATGGAGTCTGGTGCTTGGAGCGAAGAGGTAGAGCTAATGGATGTTGCCATGGACCTCTGTGAAGAAAAGGACAGTTTAATCTATGCAAATTTGGCTAATTCGCTTGGTTGCTCGGAATACGAACGCGGAAATGTTGAGACTTCGCGTCAACATATCGAACACAGTCTAGATATCCGTCTCAAGATTTTGGATAAAGATCACGTTGAGGTCGGAAACAGCTACAATAACTATGGCAATTTGATACTTCAGGAGTTAAAACCTGGAGCCTGCGAAGAAGCAATCAAATATTACTACCTTACACAAGAAATCTTTGAAAAGCAGCCACCGGAAATCGCGGATCGCCTTTTGCATCTTCCTCATACAAACCTTTCTCGAGCCATGAGGGTCCTGAAACGTTATGACGAAGCCATTTACCATGCCGAAGAGAGCAGGAAAAGCGCGCTGAAGTTTTTGAAACCTGGAAATCATTTTGACGGTCTGTGAGTGCACCACACTTCTCCTCACCACTATAAGATGTTCATAGCTCCTAAAACATGTGTAGGTCTGTGTAAAGGATATTTAACTAGATCCCCGGGGGTTTATAACTATATAAGGGGTGCCAGCCCGTAATAGCCTGCCGGCTATTACTATGTAGTCTTTTTGGACGAATGGTTATAGGTATAGAGGCTGGCTGCCTATATCCCTTACAGTCTGATTACCTGATTGGAAATGCTCTCTATGACCAAGGTAAATACGACGAAGCTGAACAAAAATATACGCGTGCCCTCGAAATATTCCGCAAAGAAAATCCAACTCATCCAACGACGTCTACTGCGAGGCTCAAGCTAAGCTGTATTGCCATGCAACGAGGTCATTGTGATGCTGCGATGTACGTTTGATTTCCGCTCCATTCTTCAAGACGCCCCCAAGTCCTCACCCGAGTAACTCTGGATTTCGTATGGGTGATTTAAATTAGTTTATCTCTACTAACAAAGTATACACGGCCAGTTCTGAGCTACAATCGGTGCTTCTTATTGCCCAGCTGAACGCTCCAGGAAAAGGCGATAAGGGCGAAGTCGCCCGTGTGCAAAGAAAGCTAGCTGAGGCATATGAACTGAAAGGCGACCTCGAAAAAAGTAGAGCACTTAAAAGCGAAGCGGAGGCCTGGAGAAAAGAGATCCAGAAAGATAGATTTGCTGAACTTCCGGATAACGATCTATCATATGCGATGATGAATTTTCACGCCTTTTGGTGACTTGCTATATCTTAGCAAGACCAAATTGAAATCAAAAGCTGCTCCGAGAATTATTTCTAAGTCCGAACACAATAGCTGGCGTCTAGTTACCTGTGTCTTCGCTTACCCATCTAGTAAGAAGGAAAGTTCGCGAGACGATTGATGACGTTCGAGGATGGCACCATCGATGAGGGTAAAAATAGTACGGTACGTGGTAAGTTGGAGAGTGCTTCACTCTCCTTGTTAAAGGCCCAAAAGGTGAGCTTTATCTAGAGACTGAAGATGCACGTTTCTTACGCAAGTGACGCGCAACAGACGTGCTCTCGAATGCACGAACACCGAACACGAAATGAAACTTAGGTGGGCACCAATACTACATTGAATCTGATGATGGCCCATTTGGAGATAATATGCAAATTGGAAAACAACTATAGTAAGAGGAAGTGAGATTTGATACGGGTGGAATGGTGAAATTTATTGTACCAATTCGGGTTTTGAGGGGGGTTGTGTCGAATCCTAGGGCACGGAAGCAAAAAAAAGCACCAAATTGGCATTAGTGAGTAAATCCTCTAGATTGCTTGATATCTAAAACTACCGAGATTTATCGCCATATTTATGCTTGAGGATAGGTCCTGACCATGTTTGCTACCTCCCCCACCTATTTTTCACCGGAATCCGGATCCAGCATGTCCAAGAGTATGTCTTAATCAACATCTGGAATGACTCTCGTCTCTGGAATAGATCAAACGCGGTAGATTTGGGTAAGACCTGCCTACCCGCTGTTTCGGGTAGATGAGGTGCGCGGCAGCTCGCCTTCGGTACGGCCGCTAGGCGCTGACAGGTTGAGTGATGCCTAACACGGCTCTGTTTATATATATTTACCGGATACAATTGCGTTTTTCTACCGATTCGCCACAACGAATATTTTAAACCAACGGAGACAGAGAAATATAATAATAATATTCTATTCAATATAAATTATCCTTTCCCCTATTGCGGGAGGTAATATGATTTGTTTCGTGACGTGGTCTATTTTGTTCGAGGATGAGTCATCGCAAGATATTAAGAAAGAGGAGAGTCAAAAAACGTGATCATTATTATTTCTTAGTCTATATTGCATGATAGCTATTCATGTACACGCTGACAACTATACTGCATATATTGGAGATAAAGATAAGTAAGGGTATCGGACTACAGGGCTGCTGTGGAGGTCTCTATCTCGAATACTCGACGGATACTTACTTTGACGTGGAGATTCGAAACTGCCACTTGTCTTTTCGCCATTGCAAAAGCCGAGGAGGAGAAAGGACAGTCTGCTCTCCGAGAGGGGATAGGCACCTGTTTCACGGTGTGATACCATCCGCATGCTCTGCTGGCAGCACCTGATTATCCCAACCTCTCGGTCTCAAAAACAGTTCTTCAAACATCGCCAGACTCTACCAGTCGCATCAACAAGCCACCTAGATGGCAAGGTCCGGGCCGAAGAGGCTGGACCAAACTCTCCCTGAGCCAATTCCTGCCGATGTCCTCACTAATGGGAGGAGGTCCGCCTGACACGACGGATGCGGAATGTACCCTGAAGATAACTGTTGATCCTGGGGAACCACGCCACCCATTTGTCATGGTCACGAGACGATTTTAAGTGGCATCTGGCCACGTGAGGGTGATAGAACTGCGTCTTAAGGCTAACTATTGTTCAGTATCGGCGAACTACCTACCAGAAGTTGACACGGTGGCGCTATGTATTGTGCATTGGTGCGGTTGTTCTGTTGAGAGATAACGTTGAGATACCGAGTTTGTTTCTAGTTCAGAGACGCAGGAATATGGTTCCCAGAGCAATTCCGATCTAGCCACGGTAGCAGCTACAGCGTAATAGTTAGTAGTCGTGCCGTTGAAGTACTTTCAGTCGTCGAAGTACTTGCAGTAAGCAGGAGGATACTTGGGGCTTCCTGCCGACTCGTCGGGGATGTTATCTGTTATCCCGATAAGAGAGCCCCAACAACAATGGGACTACGGAGTACAGTAGACCCGGATATGATATTCTGCGATCGGTCCTGCAAGCGTTGTTAGTTAGTCCCGCTACTATAGACTGACTATGGTTCCGAGACCGAGTGAGTACTCTAGTAAGGTGATTGTTTACCCGTAGCCATCGGCGACCATCGAAACTGATGGATTTCTTCGGATACTATTGTGGCCAGTAAGCCTCAATATGCCACATGTACCCAGCCGGAATGTGGCCCGGGTCCCATTTTTCGCAGTGCAGCTTTCAGACGCACGTCTCGCCTTACTTGGCCGTTGAGGTTGAAACGAAGAGGTGGCGCAGTACCCCGCAATGTATTAATTGACTTACGTAGAGTGTTGCTATGGGTTGCACCGTTTCTCCAATGACCGAGGTACGAAAGCGACCTGCTGCGTATGAGACAATGCATCCGAACGACGACGATATCGGAGAGGTTGGAACGTTGGGACGAGGTCATAGGTCCCACGAATGAGGGGAGATGGAATGTGCAGATCGAGAATGAGGTAGGACCGGAAACGATGAGTAATGTACAGTACGACTACTCTAGCGCTGGGATTATGACATAGGGCTAACGATAATGGAAGATGGATGCTTATCCTTTGTATAAAGTAGGTATAATGTGCTCTGTAGTCCTCTATACATGGATAGTAAGTAGAGTGGAAGGAAGTGATACGCGCGGTCTTTCATGCACGGATTGTCGGGTCCAAGCAAATGAAGGGAGCACCTTTCGCAGGGTAATACTCTCTAAGCCATCTGCTGGAAATCTAACTGGTGGTTGGAATCTGCTGCTGATTGCACAAGGGCTCCACTGCGAAGCGAAGTGCTCGAAACGTCGATACAAACACAAGTGCTCTGTGTACAGTATGTGCTGTGGTAGAGTAGAGTATCGTTGCGTATCTTGGCTAAAGCTCCGCGGCAACACGCTCCGCAATCAGACGGCGACATCGCGCTCCGTGGTTCCGATGCGACCGGTCTAGAATAACAGAAAGGCTCCATCAAGTTATCAAAAGATGACTTGAGGTCTGTCAGCGGCGTTTTCTGTTTACCTATTCTTCATTATCTTATCGCCACCCGGACCGTGATTTTCTCGTCCTTAACGACGGCAATTCACAGTGAGAATGTGATGAGTGTCAAGACAATTGGTCTCATGGTGCAGATTGAGCGGGGTAAATTCATACAGACAATGAAAGTGGGCGCATAGGGATCTCTGCTCGATGCTGGTCGGTGGCGTCTGGGTTGAGAAGAGGGCCGCTTATCTCGAAACCTTCAGCCTGTGCCTCCCTGATAATGATCGATAACAAGCTACAGCCGCGGATAAAGTACTGGTTATGTCGATGTACATCTTCTGGGAGAATGATAATAAACTAAGAATTGAATTCTTCCTTGCTATCTACCCATGCATCCCGGCATCCTGGAACCATGCCAGTTGCCGAATGTGAATTGCCCATCGTCCCAGAGAAAGGGCACTCTTAGAGTTCACGCTATTTTCTGATTATGGCTGGGGCATCTGCTCTCCCTAAAAGAAATAGACTTACTCGATGAAAATATCCTGCCATACAGTACACGCCTGTGGTGCAGCCTCATAGAGAGAGCTTCTGCCACCAAAACATTCAGGCATCAAAGCACGGGCAGTTAGTTTAGAGTAAAGGCCAATGCGTCGTCTAGAGTAATTTCCCAACCACAGGAGTGGCAAAATCAAATTCTCTATCACTTTTCATCCGACACAGGTTATTTAGTTGCTGCAGCATTGTCGTTGTTTAGTGGCTGCAAAAATGTCAATTGTACGAGTAGTGCTGTCGTATGCTATGCAGTCGAAGGTGAAGCGCAAGTGGTTGATCATGGAACCTGATAGAAGGAGATCGAAAGACGCAGAGTGATCGGGACCAATTAGCGGCTGAGAGAGGAAGGAGGCTGCGAACCCTGCTGGGATGAGCAGGTACGAGAGCGAGTGAACGCGCATATCGCGTGATGCACATAGTCCATGCAGACTGTTTCAATTTGCAAACCACGTCAACCTTGGGGGATCTGTCTCGGGTATGGGCGCCAGGACGGCCCGTTCGTTCGCGGAGGCGGTCAGAGCTCGAGCCGGGTCGAATGCAGACAGGAACAGGTATGTAGAGTACTTTGCTCACCGCCACGATCTGCACCAATCTCAGGTACAGAAGGCACCAACCGAGGCTAGCTTGGCCCTGCAAGCAAGCATAGGAGGTTGACCTTGGAAACAGTTCAGGCCCAAGCCAATTCATCCCACCGTGCAGGTCAGTAATGATAACTTGATTGTCGCTGGGGAGACCACGATACCCCTCTGTCTCTGTAGCTCCCCACCGTTTTGCATAGGAACATCATGAACGATACCAGTCGCCATTGTCGTCATTCCACAATGCTTCGTAGGAGATGACGGTCGACCTGGAGCTCCCCAGGATGACCTGGCCGCATAATCTCCGTCCACGCTTCCGTTTCAAGAGTAGGTGACGGCAGGGTGGACCCCACAGCCTTCTCCAGGAGTCATCACTCGGCGGAAGACGAATCCCTGTCTGGATTGTTGGCGTCATGCACCCTGAAAATAGTACCCCGGAGTGGTCTGTTCGGTCCCGCATCAACGATTGGTTCAGAGAGCGGCTATCGTCTCAAGGTTGGGCCAACAGGAAGAAAAGGGAATGGTATCGCCACTGAGGCTCCACCACCGCCCGGACTCGACCATCGAGATTGCTTGTCGACAGGACAGATCATCCGCGCTGCTGGTGATCTCATTTGCCCGCTGAGGGATTTTGTGAATCGAGGACCTGCAGCAGCCTGAGGTCTTTCATTCAAGGATCCAAACTTTATGTCTGCATAAGGTTATTGGCCGCAGTGGAATTTGCGGGGCAGATGAGGAAACCACGGCTATCCATTGGATGCCTACCCAATCCATTCTCGTTCAGAAGCTTTTCGCGAAGGTCGCTGTGGACATCAAAAGGGGAAGAATGGGGCAGATAGGCAGACTGGGTACCACGTGTTGAGTGGATGCTCTCATTCAAACCAGATTAGGGATGACTCATGCCAAAGAGGTCGATATCGAACTCCTTCTCAATGTTTCGAATTGCTCTTACGTAGACCGGGAGCCGACCTGGAACGTGTCGTTTTCGCTTTGCTAGGATGAAAGACCGCCAGATGGAAAGAGGTGACTCGACGCGGAGATGCTGGCAAGGTTTCGGCAAGAGTTGACAGCTCTGCGTGTTTTGACTTCGGGGTGTTGCTTTAGGCTGGCTCTGACGCTCTGGAAGGGGGGGTGGACTAACGCGGGAAAGCAGAGCTGGCGCGTTGCCCAGTCCGGCAACCTGGCGTCTGCGCGCTCGGAGGCTGCTGAGTTGGTGGCTGTGACGCACCGTAGAGACGTTGTTGGCCCACGTATCGTTACCACGAGGAACCACCTCGGGCACGGTGGCTCCGATCGTTGGCCGTATTGATACCGTATCGCTAGCATCACGGAACGTGGTCATTGGTTCTCCCGGGAGGCAACGACGTTTCTCCCTCGTTCCGCCGTCTTCGCCGTCCCCCCCAGCTTCTCGCTGACTCCTTATCCCTCCTCCATCTCTACCCTGTCGACTCATCCTCCCCATTCCTCTTCCCTCACCGACTCCAGCTCTCCTTCCTCTCTTCCTCTTATTCCTTCGTTGCTCCTCTTCCCGCTCTCCTCATCTTCGCTGTTTCCTCTTCCTTCTCCTCCGCCTACTTCCTGCTCTCCGACTCTCCTCACCCATCTTAATCTCCATCCTCTTCCGACGTTATCGCCTCCCGAATCCCATTCAACCTCGCAGTATAGCGGTGCCCTCGAACAAGTCTCAATAGATCAGATCTCTTGACCCGGTCTACCATTTGGAGTGCACCGCCTTCTTATCTTCTCTTCTCCTTCCTGCTCCTCACGTCCTCATCACTACGTTCTGTCTTGATCGCCTGCCATAGTTCGTGAACCTAAGCGGTGGTGATTGATTACGAGCCTTTCATCCGATCGACACCAGGGTCAACAACGGTCAAGTGTGGTTTTCCAGCAAATACGTCAGCAGTGGTCGAATATCAATTGCACGCCTACCGTGTTGCGGTTGGCAACCCCGTCCTATCGGGACCTTCGAAGCGGATACCTGAACCGGTGATTGTTGGTTGAGCGTCTATACTATCGACAAGCTCTGCCACGCCAACAGCAATACCCTGTCAGCGGAATCTACTCGCGGCGTCTGACGTCCAGATATAACTTTCGGTCGCTGCTCAAGCCCAGGCAGGACTTGACAAGTGTCAATTACATGTCCTCATAGCGTCTCACCAGTGACCGGCAATTCGTCACCATATACGCTGAGCCAGGCATTCCTTCCGACCAGGTGTTTGAAGGTTCTCTACACGAACAATCCCACCCGTCTTCTTTTAATTACTCGAATTATTGTCACGATCTTACGAAGCGATTGCATTTCAACTTCTTGACCGATTTCACGTTTCTTCAATAGCCGTCGGGTATCGATTGATCTCTTCGACGCGCGACCTTTCTTTGTCATTATCTTTTCACCGGGCTGCCGCCTTGTCTATCGTGGAACATATACCAATGCAACTATAACGCTCTCTTAGCATTTCTTATCGTCATTACCCTCGCGGGTACCTGTACCGCGTTGTACCAACCGGCCGATTGGTTTATTTCCTTTGTCGACATATCATTTTGCCGTATTTATATGAGCCTCTGAACCAACGATCCGGTGTTTGTTGAGTTTTCTTCGATTCTCTTTGGTCTTTGGCGGCTGCCTCAATCCGGCGTGATTGCAGACCTGATTTATTTTTATCCTTGCACAAACCATATTTGACCAGCTTGTTCTGTTGATTCGCCTTGCTTATACTCTTCGTCGACGACAATCGCAAATTGCATCATCGGGAGATCTCGTCATATAATAGCCATGGAGTGTTTGAAGGACAACTTTGTTGAGGAGCAGCTCCTGGATGGGCGGTTCCTGACGGTAGCTCCCTTGAACCATGGCTCGTTTGGGATGGTCTTTCTTGCCAAGGATACAAAGACTGGCGAGGATGTTGCTATCAAGTGCCTGACCAAGGGATCTGCTACCGATTCCACCTCTCTTGTGGCTGTTGACGATCGGTCCGAGGAACTTGAGTGCCACAGACGTCTTGGCCATCATCCAAACATAGTCAACCTGATCCACTCGTTCGAGACCTCTGCGCACACCTATCTCGTTTTGGAGTATTGTGCCAATGGCGACCTCTACGAAGCTATCAGGCTCAATCGGGGCCCTCTGGAGACGGAACATGTTCGAGACTTCATGTTGCAACTGATCAGTGCTGTTGAGTTTATGCATTCAAACGGGCTCTATCATCGTGATATCAAGCCTGAGAACATCTTTCTGACCCAAGATGGAGTGATGAAGCTGGGAGACTTTGGCCTGGCTACCCGTAGTCCTTGGTGCCACGAAGCTTGCGTCGGGAGTGACCGGTATATGGCTCCGGAGCAATACGATCCTTCCACAATGGGCTACTCCCCAGCCAAAGCTGACATTTGGGCTGTTGGTATCTGCCTGCTGAACATACTGTTCGCTCGCAACCCCTTCGTCACCCCCACAGAATCTGATGTTCTCTTCGCGGACTATGCTCGTGACCGACAGTCTCTGTTCGATGTCTTCCCGAACATGTCGCAGGACACTTTTGAGGTCTTGAATAATGCCCTTGCTATGGACCCTGAGAAACGCTCTCTGTCTGGCGTCCGTGATGCCATATTGCGAGCGGTGTGCTTTACCACTGACGATGAGATTCTGGACGATTTCTGCACCGAAGATCGCGACTTGGTCCCTGCCAGCGCCAACCGTGAACCGCTCAGGACCCCTTCGATCCAGAGTCCCCAGATGACGCAAGGCGATTCCTTCCCCTGGGCCAAGGCGCTTCAATCAAGCCCGCCTCAGCCTGTTCGTCAGCTGTCTGTCATTCCGGATAATGAAAGCTATTCCGAGGATCTGTTCCCGCCTTCTGAAACTGCTGGAACATCGTGGTTCTCTATTCCACCTCCGGAGACTCCCTCGATGGCCTCTGTTCTGGATTCTGCTCTGGGTGAATCCTTCAAGTCCATGACGATCCGCCCGCGGGAGCAGCGCTATCCTCCACAGTCTGACCCTGTTCCGGTCAGCGGATCGCTGCCGAGCCGTGCGATGAAGCCTTTGCCTTCAATGTCTATGGTCTTTGGACGCAAGAGGTGTGACCAGATCTCTAAGAGCTGGAGTGATCTTTGGGATGAGGAAGAAGAGGAGTCGGAGAATGAGGATCTTATCTTACAGCAGCGCCATGAGCAGAACTCGCGTAGCTGGAGTCAGGAGAGCAAACGCGAAGAATCTTCACCCCGTCAGACGGGACTCTACGAGCATAAATCGACCGCCTTTGTGAATGCTCGTTCGCAGGGTCCAAAGGATATCCCGAGCCCCTCGGACAGATCTAGTCCAAAGGGCATCCGAGTCCCGGGTAACTCTTCCGACGGAGAGAATGAGACGCCTACTCGGAGCAACCGCTTCCGGACTTTCCGTTATTCTCCCCCGAAGAGAGCGAATCTCGACAAGTGGGCTGCACTTGGAAACAAGAGGAGAAACTACCAACCGAAGGAGGAGCCTTCCACTCCGCCAAAGCAGCAGTCGATCATGATGAGCTGGAGACGGGACTGGTGTCCCGGATCGTCAAGTCTCGACTCTCCGCCTTGGGGCAAGAAAGATGTGTCGCCAACCAACGACCGTTACCGTCGTGCTTACCTCGACAAGGACTGGCGTCGTGATGCCTTTGAAACCATCAAGCCGAAGAAGTCCAAGCTTCTTTACCATGGTTACGATGGCAGCGTTGACGAGGACCTAGACCTGGTCGGTGGCTGGCATGACATGCACCTGTAGTTCTAACATCCCCCCTTCTTCTTATTCCTTTTTTTCTAATGACTTTCCCGCCTGTTTCTCCCTCGACAGCTGCTGCTCCTGTTTGCTATTTTTCATGATCCGATTGATGCACCTTTTTGACATCCCACTTTCTTCTCCGCCTTTGCTCCGCTTTCACTGATATTCGTTGACATCTTTGACACCACACATACTTCTGCTCGGTTATAATTGTGAAAAACATCCTGTATCATGCTGTGCGGGGATTGGTCCTGCGGACATTGCTCTCTGTACAATACAATTTCTTTTCTCCAATCGTCAGCATGCAGCAAAAGCGGGAAGTGCAACCATGAAAGCGGGATGGCAACATCAAAATACCATCATTGAACGGCGTTTGCAAAGTTAATTTTGATTTATGGGGGATTTGTTTTTTTGTTTTGCGCAAGCACAGCAGCAGCTGGATGGGAAACACAGGTCATTACTTTTTACTATGAACGGGGAAAAAAGACCAAAAAAAGGCCAGTGACGGCAGGTTCAGTCCGTCAGCCACTTTTCTTGATGTTTTACAATGTGGAAAAGTGGAAGGAGAACACCAGGGGACAGCTATGAAGAGTTATCGCGCTACTCTCCTTTTTGAACGCTTCATTCACTAGATCTACCTCTTGAGATCGATTCTGCTTACTGGACTGGACAGGGATGGAAGGGCCTGTATTGTAGCTAGTTAGGTAGATCTATGGTTCAAAGGAGATGGAGAACGGAAAAGCGATCATGTCAATGACTCTTTCATATTCCCTCACTGTCTAGTAGCATAGCCAGTAGGTATAAAGTCTTGCAACACCTTTCTCTTTCTACGGAGCAAAGCCTGTAAACACTTCGATATGACTTGGGATGGAGGAGAGTTAGAATTTCTCTGGGGCGGTGAATGCGGCGGTGAGCAGAGTTTTTGGTAAAGAATGGGGACCTCCCCGTGTGGAGAAGTAGCTAAAGGCCAGATTCGTCAGTTAGGGGCAAACGGTGTAGCACTCTAACCACTATGACCTTAGAGATCCCCAGCAACTGAACAACGGTTCCCAACTAGTCTGCTCACGATTTGCATCAGGGTTTCCCTTTGGATGCCATACGCCTTTGGTGTTGGCAAAAGCAGACCGCAAGAGCAGACCGTCATTTTGCCTATGCGTTGCGAGGTGTTGGGCGGTAGGGTTTAACTCCCTGGAAGGAAAAACAACAGCAGCAGGTCTCTCCTTACCTGTTTCTGCTGAGAAAAAAGCAATGGCATTTCCGATTTCTACGAGTTCCCGTTTCTGAAAGTGATTTTCTGGGACGTTGGCTAAAAGAGGATGGTGAGTGCGGTGGTCTCGTTTCCCTTCAGCTGATCCCGCGAGAGATAAGGGCGATGGCGCCACAAACCCACCTCCCACACTGATTCCCGGAATGGAGATATCATTTCCGGGACATGTCTTGGACGCCATGTCATCGTTTTCCCTTTTAACTATATGCGCAGGACTTTCCTATAGGGAATATAGCTGACGAGGCGAGCTGTGTTTCAGGGACTTTCGTTTGAGACGGCATAAGACACATCACGCAGAGCGATATCGGGCCAGAGGACGATGCGCAGGCGCAAAATGGGTCCTGATACTTGGGTGGAATCATACCTGGGGCGTTTGGGACTGTTGGTTCTGATACTGGCTGGTTTGGTTGCGGCAGATGCGACAAGTCAAGATAGTCGACAGGTGGTTGTTGAATCGACGCCGGTTGTATCGTCTTCAACATGCCCAGTACCGAGTTGGCAGACATGTCAAGTACGGTTATTCGAACTTCCTGTATGCTTGGAGACACGATGGGGAAGAGGCCAGGCTCTGTTGGAAGGAGGAGCGACCGGCGGCCAAAATGCAGCCTCGGCTACGATAGCCACCGCATCGACGACTTCCTTCGAATCTGATAAGTTTCCTACTGGAACTGGTGGGACGGATCATGAACTGGATACTGAGTCGCCTCTTGATAATTCTAATTTCCTCTCCTTCGAGGACTGGAAGAAGCAGAATTTGGCGAGGGTAGGCCAGTCGGCCGAGAACGTTGGCCGACACAGGCAGGGAGTTGCAGGAGGAGAAGGTCGAAGAAGACCAACTGGAATCAACAATGCCCTTGATTCACTGGGGGAGGATGCGGAAATTGAATTGGATTTTGGTGGATTTGGTGCCGAGGCACCAGGAAGTGCAACACCTACGGCATGGGGAACCACGACGTCTCCTGATCGAGAACCGACGAATGGTTATGCGCATCAGGGAACAGTGGGCGATTTTCCGGCAGAAGAAGTGTCGCGTAGAGGCACTTCACGGAGGAAAGATGCTGGCACGACCTGCAAAGAAAGGTTTAATTACGCCTCTTTTGACTGCGCTGCGACTGTCCTGAAGACGAATCCACAGTGCACAGGGTCTTCGTCCGTTCTCATTGAGAACAAGGATAGCTACATGCTCAACGAATGTCGGGCCAAGGATAAGTTTCTGATACTGGAGTTGTGCGACGATATTCTCATCGATACTATTGTTCTTGCGAACTATGAATTCTTCAGTTCGATCTTCCGTACCTTCAGAGTCAGTGTCTCCGACCGCTATCCAGCAAAGGAGTGGAAAGAGTTGGGTATCTACGAGGCCAGAAATACTCGTGAGATCCAGGCATTTGCAGTGGAAAACCCGCTTATCTGGGCCCGGTATGTGAAGATTGAATTCCTAACGCATTACGGAAACGAGTTCTACTGTCCCATCAGCCTGGTCAGGGTTCACGGAACCACCATGTTGGAAGAATACAAGCATGAGGGTGATATGGGCCGCGTGGAGGAAGAGGTGGTTGAAGAGGTTATTGAGCAGGCTGTGGAGCCTGCTGATACCCAGCCGACAGACGACAAGGCAGCAATTAACGAGGTTGTGGCATGCCCTGAAAATGCAACGGATGCCACGAGCTCGCATAATGCTACCTCTATCAAGATATGTCCATTGGAAAGGACAGCAACAGAAGACGCCATGCTGAGTGGTCTTATGTCAGACAATGATGTCTGTAGCATAGATGAAGCTCCCCTACCTGCTGGAAGAGTTGAGAGTGCCGCTCGGCCCCCTCAGACTCCTACCAGCATAGACGGCACGCCAACTTCAGTGAACTGGACGATTACGACCGTTCTCGATAATTCCTCACTGAAAGCAGATGACGCACAGAAAAATACTGGCCAATCATGGTCTACTATTTCCAGCTCTTCAATTTATACGACGCAGGCGGACAGAAGTGAACAGAATACTCAACAGGATACAGATAGCAGACCAACTGTGACAGCAACAAAAGATGAGCAGAGTGTCCCTCCAGAGCCAGCGAAACCTAGCCCTCCGCAGCCGCCATCTGCGAACCCGACGACTCAGGAGTCCTTTTTCAAGTCTGTCCACAAACGACTGCAAATGTTGGAGTCGAATTCATCTCTCTCCCTACTCTATATCGAAGAGCAGTCTCGAATTCTCCGCGATGCATTCAACAAAGTTGAGAAGCGCCAGTTGGCCAAAACTACAACGTTTCTCGAGAATCTCAATACAACCGTGCTCAACGAATTGAAAGAGTTCCGTGACCAGTACGATCACGTCTGGAAATCAGTCGTCATCGAGTTTGAGCACCAGCGGATTCAGTATCATCACGAGATCCAGTCGATGGCTTCACAGCTGGGAGTTCTAGCAGACGAGCTTGTGTTCCAAAAGCGGATGTCTGTCATCCAGAGTGTCTTCGTTCTGATATGCTTTGGTCTTGTTCTATTCTCCCGTGGCACAGTGGGAAGCTACATTGAATTCCCAAGTGTCCAGAATATGGTTGCGCGATCGCGATCGTACAGTCTACGATCCTCTTCGACTTCCCTCGAGTCGCCTCCCACGAGCCCTACATCGACTAGGTCTCCGTCATCTTATCATCGAAAAGGTCGGCATAGGAGAAACGGTTCTGAGGACTCTCAGGCTTCGCAGAGTAGCCCTATCAGCCCGACGATTGCTTATTCTCCTCCTACACCATCCTCCGAGTCAGGAAGCCGCTCTGACGCGGACGAGAGGATGCGACAGTTGACTCCTGAGTCTACTCGGGTTCCTACTCCTGATCCGCCTAGTTTTCGCCCGGGTAGTAGTCCGCCTACATTGAGCGGACGGCCCGATGACGTTGAACCCGAAGGGAATTTGGAATCACCACAACTGCTCAAGCCTTCAGCTATACGGCGGGCTCCTCCCTAGCCACCAGATTACTTCTCGTGATCTATTACTCTCATTACTGTAGTTGGAGAGACCGAGTCATACATGACATAGATATCTGTGGCTCCTAAGCTCGCGCCACGTCGTTTGCGAAAGATATCGGGTCTGTGCATTGGATCATCTTATCTCATTGACTTGACTGGCTTTGCTAGAGAGATTTGGCGTCTCATCAGTCTCAAGGCTGTGTCGGTAGTCCCATGCAGGAACTAGCGTATCTCGCTGGACAATCGCCATTCATTCGACCACGCTCTCTGTGGGTACAGTCTTTCACGCTGATGATGCTGGCCCGAGCCAATCCGCCAACGGCATCAAGTCTCAACCGTCGTCTTCCAAGGGACGGGTTGGTAAATACCAGCTCCGCCGGAGACGGGAACTTATGACTCACAAGATGTGTCTAAGACTTGTTATTGCAGGTCTGAGGAACATTGCCCTAGGCGACATGTTCGACAGCCCCTGTTGACGGCAGGAAGATTCTGCCGTCTGTCATGGTCATAGCACATACACAGTATATACCCTCGTATGTTTATTATCATGGCGCGGAACAGCCACTGTGTCATTATATTAAAATCTACCCGCTAGTCTGGCTAGATTTCTGTTTACTTTCATGATCCTTGTCTCTTTTACCAACGCGTGTATGTATAACGTAATCCACGGCCGAGTGACGAATACGACCGAGTGACGAATTTTCGCCGCACCCACCAAAGTATTCAAATCAATATTCATCAACGCGTCAAATTTTCATTATTTTCATACAAAATGT